>PVLA01013056.1:0-39538 GCA_004027455.1 Hydrochoerus hydrochaeris | reverse complement strand
AACAAGACAGAACAAACCCATGTGACTGCACTGCAATAAAACTACCATAGAACCTCAGAGCAGGTCACCAGGACACAAGCAATGGGCTCAATAGTACAGCCCATTTTGTTCACATTAGCTGTTCTTTCAATCAAATAGAGGAAAATGGAAGGAAATATTGAACTTTTAAAAACAGAATATTGAACAAAGCAGTACCATTAATCAAAACTGAGCAAAACAGTGATAAAAATATTTGCCTTCAAAGAGATGGTAGAAGGAAATCCTCCTTACTTGCCACACTGTATACATTCATCCTCCAAAAAGATACTCAGACCACTGTTGCCTACTTGCTAACAAGGAGGTGGGGTATGGATCAATGTCTGATTCTTAGCCCGCGCACCGGCAGGGCCCTAGCTGCTTACAGGCCGGCCAGCAGGCCGCCTTATCTCCCAGCACCTAAAGTTCCAACATGATGCAGAGCTTAGGAGTCACTGATGGTTCTCACCCTGGTGCACCAGTGGTTTGCCAGGCCACCAGCTGCTCACCAGGGCGGCAAGTAGGCCACCTGTTCTCCAGCGCCCAAAGTTCCAACATGATACAGAGTTCAGGTGTCGCTGATAGCTCCCCTAGTTTCCATTTCTGAAGAAGATAAAATGTAAATTTCTAAAGAGGAAGTTGTCATAGCTATATCATTGATATTCCATTCTTAAATCAAACTGGATTATATGCTACAGGAAGGAATAGGACTAAGAGAACCAGTGCTACCTTTTGCTCATCTTCTGACCATATTGCCAATCTTCAAAGGAGGGTACTCATCACAAGGCATATTAGTCATCTGAGTTTCCATTATTCTTGGCATGACTGTCAAGTGGAATTTCAATTACAGCCCTTTTCTTTAATTTCAGGTTCCATCTGAGCCTAAGAGCCTAAACTCACTCTTAATCCTGCCCAGAAAATGCAGTATTACATTCCAGTTTGGTGGCTGGATGTACCAAATGAGTACCTGTGACCAAAATATTGTGAATTTATGAATTCTGTGGAGCCTATATACTTACTGAAAAGAACTCTGATATCAAGGCACTTAGAAAAGATGACCACAAGAGTTGAGTTCTTAGATCATTTTTATGGAGTCTGACTTGAGAGCTGCTTCTTACCCATTAACATAGAATTAGTCACTCTAGGAAGAACTTGTATAACAGATGCTTTTCATTTCCAAGTGGACCTCTCAGAAGATGTTGAAATGAGCTTATTATATCAGTATCTGCAGAACTGAAAACAATTCATTTTGGTGGCTCCAAGTAACAAAGCAATGAAAATAATAGTAGCTGGTCACATAGAGGTTTTTTTTTTTTTAGTCTAATGTTTCATATAAATGTTCACAGCAATTCAGTGACATAGGAAACATCAGTGAAGTTTCATATATGAGGAAACTGAGCCTTGAGAAGTTACTTTTCCAAGGTTGCTTACATAATAGGTGAGAAGATCAAATTTCAAAATTCAGATTTACATGAATTAAAATGTCTTGGCTTTTTTAGAGATAACATCATTAAGAAACATGGAGTAATATGGAGACTACAATTTTCAGAAGGCATTATATTTTTCCACAGTTCTCTTATCTACATCCTGTACTCTTTCTTCAAATCCCCAGGTCTTTTCCTCTCTCATCTCAGGCCATTATCTTATCTGAACAACCACAAAGTAAAATGATTTAAAGAGATGTCTGGATGTATTTCACACAGAAAGAATTTCCTGACCTTTCTGCAACACACTGAGTAAAAAGGGCCTCTACTAGGTTTAAAAACACCAAAGAAGGTCTACTATCCTGGCATTCACTAGATTGTCAATGTTTATCAGTTTGTGTTTGTGCTCTGCTTTAGGATTTCTGAGTAGGATAAGTCAATTTATAATTACATTAGCATCTCAAGCTTCTGGCACTGGGTCTGTCACCTAAAATGTATTCATCTATGGTTTTGGATTGATCTACATTAAGCTATCTCCCCCAGATCCTTAAACTGCATACTATATAAAATTTTAAAAATTTACAGAAACTAGTCTCTAGAGATACAATGCCTTCCCAAAACAAGCTTAATGAGAGCAAAGAATGCACTTCTCATATGAAATACTTAGGAATCAATCTAACAAAAGAAGTAAAAGATCTATTCAGGGAAAATTATAATACCCTGAAAAAGAAATCAAAGAGGACCTCAGAAAATGGAAAGACATCCCTTGTTCATGGATAGGAAGAACAAACACTGTGAAAATGGACATTCTCCCAAAATTGTTACAGATTTAATGCAATCACAATCAAAATACTACTAGCAGACCTCACAGATTTAGAGAAATCACTCCTAAAATATCTCATCACTATTTCAACAAGCATCAAGTAACAAGTCACAGGGTGTTAGTGCTTAGAAAATTCTGTAAGTATGAAAAAACACTTTGAAGCTTAGTGTGAAAGAAAGATCTAAAGATGAGAATGGACATAAAGCAAAGGTTGACTAACAAAGTGTCCTTAATGCTAAACATAAAGTATTATAGAAGAAACAAGTCTATGTTGCACTGTGAGCAATCAAAGCAGTAGCAATCCCCTGTTCCCAGTCAGTTCCTAACTAGGTTGGCTCAATAATCTACATTAAGTTCTCACCAGAAGGAAGTGTGCCTATTTCTAGGTATAAAAGCCATTTCCTCTCATATTTACCATCCAGCAGGTGTGAAGTTTGCAACAAAAAAGTATGCATCATAAAAATCAAGAAAAACAACACATTGTCAAAAGTAAATCAGTAGCATCAGAGCCAGATATGACATATGCACAGAAGCTATAAACAGGAAATTTAAATAATTATATAACATGTTTTTAAAAAACTCTAATGGAAAAAGAAGATAATATGTGTAAACATATGAGTGATTTTAGCGGAGAAATAGAAACTACAAGATACACTCAGGTAGAAATCCTAGAAATAAGAAACAGTAACAGAGATGAAGAATACCTTTTAGTGAACTATAAGTAGATGTGACCTGAAATAGGTCAATATAAATTATAGGCATTACCCCAAAAGAGGAAAAAAATGTAGAAAAAAAAAAGAAAAGCAGGAAAAACTCTGACGCATGTCTAAGATACAAGTTAATTAGAATTCTACAAGATGAGAGAAGAATCAGGACAGAAGAAATATTTGATGATATAATGATCAAAAATATTTTTAGTTTTTATTAGGACATTTTCAGCACACAATAATAACACTGATCATAAGGTATTGGTATATGTGTATCATACAGCTTAATTCTTTTCACTTCCTTTCTCTCTCCCCTTTTCCTCCCCTTACTGCATCCCTTGGTCCCCTTCCCATTTGCAAAGGCTAATGATCAAAAGTTTTCCAAAATTAATGACAGATTCCAAACCATGGATTCAAGAAACACAAAGAATATTAAGAAAGCTACATACATTATTTTGTATAAAACAGCCAAGTAAATAAAATAAAAATATGAACACTGAACATTTATTCAAACCACTAAAAAGTGCAAAAAAAGGAGAAAGAATTTTTTGAAGGCAGTTAAAAATAAATAAATGAATGACTGAATAAATAAATAATTGAAATTAGAAGATACAAGTCCCCCTTGCAGAAAAATTGCAAGTAATTTATGTAGTTACTTCAAGCTTAAGGAGGATATTACCTATTCCCTAAGGATGGGCTGTGCATATATCACAGGTGAAAACTGCTGTTGACATCATATCTCCTTAAACCGAAGTTATAATACTTTACCTCCTGGTTTTCCTTCCCCAAACTCATAACTCAAGCCTGATTATGAGAAAAAAGCAGACAAATACAAACTGAGGAACATGCTATAAAACAGATGGCCAGTACTCCTTAATGTTACTGAGATAATCAAAAATAGGAAAGTCTAAAAAATTTCACAGTAAACAGGATTCTACAGAGATATTATTAATAAATATGTAATGATCTAGATGAGATCCTAGAGCACAAGAAATAAAGTAGGTAAAAATTAAGGAAATCTCAATAAAGTATAGATATGAGTTGATAATAATATACAAGCATTGGGTCACTCAGCTAAACAAATGCAACATACTAATAATGAGGACACTAGCTATACAGTATGTTATAACTTTCCATATTATATTTGTGATTTTTTCTGTGAATTAAAGTTGTTCTGAAGTTAAACATCATTAAATAAACATAGTCATAGTTCATACAAAGGAGCAAAATAAAAATGAATTTCTCATCACGATCTATAAAAGTCAAAAGAAAATTAAATATGGCGTGAGGTGAATTCCAGCCCACTGGCACTGGCCCAGGGACAGTTTAAGATCATCGCTCCCAGTGGTTAAGTGCCCGCCCAGCTCCCTAAAACAATGGACTAGACTCCAGATGTTTCGCTGGGCCTGAGTGGACCATGCCCAGCGACCTTCTTTCAATCCGGGGAGCCAGGGTCACATGAGGGGAGTGATAGCTTGCTGGCTCTGGCCCAGGGAGAGTTTGAAACCATCACTCCCAGTGGTTGGGTGCCCACCCAGCTCCCTGGGACACTGGATTAGTTTCCAGAGGTTTCCTGGGCCTGTGTGGACCATGCCCAGTGACCGTCTTTCAATCCAGGCAGCCAGGACCACATGAGGTCAGTTCCAGCCCACCAGCGCTGGTGCAAGGAGACTTTGGGACCAATGCTTCCAGTGGTTGGGTGCCCACCCAGCTCCCTAGGACACTGGACTAGGTTTGGGAGGTTTCATGGGCCTGAGTGGACCATGCCCAGCAAACTTTTTTCAATCCAGGGAGCCAGGCACACGAGGTGAGTTCAAGACCACCTGAACTGACCTGGGGAGACTTTGGGAAAACAATACCTCAAAAAACAGGAACCCCCCAAAAAGCAGCGGTACCTATTCTGTTTGCAGACAATGTGAACTTCAAACCAAGAGTGATCAGAAGAGATAAAGAAGGTCACTACATACTAGTTAGGGGAAAACTTCAAGAGGAAGAGATAACAATCTTAAATATATATGCACTAAATTCCAGAGCACCCAGTTATAGAAAGCAAGTATTAACAGAAATGAAAAATCAAATAAGCAATAACACAATTATAACAGGAGACCTTAACATGCCATTGACACAAAAGGACAGATCAACTAGACAGAAAATCAGCAAAGAAATAACAGAACTGAATCACACCTGTGACCAAATGGACTTGCTAGATGTATACAGAGTGTTCCATCCAACAATATCAGAATATACATTCTTCTCAGAAGCATATGGGGCATTCTCTAAAATAGACCAGATACTACCCCACAGAACATGCTTAAGTAAATGCAAAAGAATTGAAATTATCCCATGCATGTTATCAGATCATAGTGCCGTGAAACTAGAAATTAATGATAAAATAACCTGCAAAAACCCCACAAACACATGGAAATTGAATAATGCACTCTTGAGCAATCAGTGGAAATTAAAGAAGAAATTAAACAATATCTGCAAGCAAACAAAAATACAAATACAACTTACCAGAATCTGTGGGATGCAATGAAAGTGGTCCTCAGAGGAAAATTTATTGCAGTGAACTCCCATATCAGGAAAGCAGAATGAACACAAATAAACAACCTGATACCACACCTCAAACATCTAGAAAAAGAAGAGCAAACCAAGCCCAAAGCCAAAAGAAGAGAGGAAATTATAAAGATCAGAGCAGAAATTAATGCAATAGAGACTAAGAAAACAATTTAAAGAATCAATGAATCAAAGAGTTGGTTCTTTGAAAGAATAAATAAAATTGATAAGCCCCAGCCAACCTAATTTTAAAAAGGAAAAAAAAAGACTCAAATTCATGCAATACAGAATGAAAAAGGTGAAATCACTACAGACTCTGTGGAAATACAGAAGATCATCAACACCTATTTTGAAAACCTCTACTCTCATAGGTTTGATAACACAGAAGAAATGGGCAGATTCCTAGAAACTTATGAACTACCAAAGCTGGATCAAGAAGATGTAAAACTGATGAATAACCCAATTTCTATTAAAGAAATTGAAAGTATAATTAAGTCCTTAGCAACAAAGAAGAGCCCAGGCCCAGACAGATTCACTGCAGAATTTACAAGAAATACAAAGAAGACTTAATGCCGACAATCCTCAAAATTTTTAGTGAAATTGAAAGGGAAGCAATTCTTCCTAAGCCATTCCTGGAAGCAAATATTATTCTAGTACCAAAACCTGAGAAAGACCCAACTAAAAAAGAGAACAACAGGCCAACCTCCCTAATGAACATAGATGCAAAAATTCTCCATAAAATATTGGCAAACAGGATGTAGCAAATCATCAAGAATATTATACACCACAACCAAGAGGGATTCATCCCAGGCATGCAGGGATGGTTCAACATATGCAAATCAATAAATGTAATCCATCATATCAATAGAGCCAAAAGTAAGAATCACATTATCATTTCTATAGATGCAGAAAAAGATTTTGATAAGGTCCAACACTCATTCATGATAAGAACCTTACAGAGAATTGGAATAGATGGTCTTTACCTCAGTATGATAAAAGCCATCTATGACAAATCAACAGTCAGCATCATATTAAATGGTCAAAAACTGAAAACCTTTACCTTAAGATCAGGCACAAGACAAGGATGTCTCTTATCACCATCCCTATTCAACATAGTACTGGAAATACTAGCCAGAGCAATTAGACAAGAGAGAGAAACAAAAGGAGTAAAGATAGAAAAAGAGGAAGTTAAACTATCATTATTTGTAGGCAACATGATACTCTACATAGAAGGCCCCCAAAACTTCATTTAAATACTCCTAAATATAATAAATAAATTCAGCAATGTAGCTGGATATAAAGTCAATACTCAAAAATCAATAGCATTCCTATACACCAACAACAAAATCACTGAGAGAGAAATAAGAGAAGCCACACACTTCACACTAGCATCCAAAAAAAAAAAAAAATGAAATACTTAGAAATTAATCTAATGAAAGAAGTAAAAGAGCTATACAGGGAAAATTATAATACCCTGAAAAAAGAAATTGAAGAGACCTCAAAAAATGGAAAGACATCCTTTGTTCATGGATAGGAGAATAAATATTGTGAAAATGGCCATTCTCCCAAAGTTCTTATACAGATTTAATGCAATCCTAATGAAAATACCACTAACATACCTCATAGATCTAGAGAAATCACTCCTAAAATTCATCTGGAACCAGAAGAGACCTAGAATAGCAAAGGCAATTCTAAGCAACAAACGCAAGGCAGGAGGCATCACAATCACTCACTTGAAGTTACACTACAAAGCTACTGTAATAAAATCAGCATAGTACTGGAATAAAAACAGACCTGAAAATCAATGGAACAGATTAGAAGATACACCTACAACTATAAACACATTCAGCCACCTTATTTTTGATAAAGGGGCCAAACATGTTCACTGGAAGAACGATAGTCTCTTAGATAAATGGTGCTGGAAATACTGGCTATCCATATGCCAAAAACTAAAACTAGACCTATGACTATCACCATGTACTAAACTAAAATCTAAATAGATCAAAGATCTAAATATTAAAACAGAAACACTAAATCTGTTGTAAGACAAAGTAGGAAAAAATCTTGAAGACATGGGGTAAGTAGAGAATTCATGAACAAGAATCAAACTGCACGGGAAATACTTCCCAGAATCAATAACTGGGGTCATGTCTTATTAAAGAGTTTCTGCATGTTGAAAGAAATCTCCAGCATAGTGAAAAGAAAACCAACAAACTGGGAAAAAATCTTAGTGAACTGTCCCTCAGACAAAGGACTTCTGTCTAGAACTTATAAAGAATTTTTAAAAAATCAGACCCCCCAAATTCAAAGACCCAATCCAAAAATGGGCATCTGAGATGAATACACAGTTCTCAGATAAATAAATACAAATGGCAAATAAATACATGAAAAAATATTCATCATCACTCGTCATGAGAGAAATGCAAATTAAAACCACAATGAGATTCCTTCTCACTCCAGAAAGAATGGCCAGGATAAAGAAAACTACCAACAATAAATGCTGGAGAGGCTATGGGGGATAAAGGAACTTTTCTGCACTATTGGTGGGAGTGTAGACTGGTGCAACCACTATGGAGGTCAGTCTGGAGGTTCTTCAAAAAGCTGGAATTGGAAGTCCCATTTGACCCAGCTATTCCACTCTTAGGCATATTCCCAGAAGATCTGAAAACATCTTACCACAGCGATATATGCGCACCCATGTTTATAGCAGCACAGTTTGTAATAGCCAGATCTTGGAAACAACCTAAGTGCCCATCAACTGAGGAATGGATAAAATGATGTGGCATTTTTATACAATGGAGTACTACTCAGCTATAAAGAATGATCACATTGAGACATTTATAAGTAACTGGATGCAACTTGAGACCACACTCATAAGCGAAATAAATCAAACTCACATGTATAAATACTGTAGTCTCCCTAGTGTAAGAAATGGTAAGAATACATAAGATTTTATGGTAATCATGATTCCCCATTACATTGCTTTAAAGCCTTGTAATGTTTTCATTCACTAGTTGGAATGGTTCTATTCAGTTTTGTTTGATTTTATTATGTGTGATGGTATGAACAGCTACTTTGAAGAAAACAAGACATTATGGCAGTCATTGCTAATTTAGTATCATCTTGCTTTGAAGTCCTACCATGCTTTTGTTTTTCTATTACCATTGGTTCTATTACATTGTATCTTATTGGATTGTAATGTGTGTGATAGTATAAACAAATTTTTTATGGAAAATAAGATATTATAGTAACCATTGTTCATATTCTGTTATTTGGTTCAGAATGCCCTGTAATACTTTCATTCCCTTGAATGGTTTTATACTATTTTATAAAGTTTGATATTATTGTGTGTGAAGCTATGCTCAACTATTTCAAAGAAAGGGACATTATGGTAGCTACTGATAATATCTGGTTGTCTTGTTGTGAAGTGCTGTATTGCTTACATTGTCTGTTCTGATCTGCTTTGTTTTGTCCTCTTTTGTTTTATTCTCTTTAAAAGAAAAGAAAAAAGAAAATGAAATACAATTTTAAAAAGACTTCTTTGTCTATGAGTAGTAAGAATATTTATTTATTTATTTTGTCTTTTTCAGACAGGCTTTCATTATGCAGTTCAGGCTGGCCTTGAACTCACTTTATAGCCCAAGTGGGCCTCAATCTCACAGCAAATTCCTCTTGCCTCAGCTTCTTAAATTCTGGGATTACAGGCATGTGCCACCACATCTGGCAAGTTTTGTTTTTTAATGAAAGAGAAAGACTTTATTTTAAAAACCTAGGAAAATTAATTATCTGAAGACTGACACCATAAGAAATGTGTAAGAAAGTTATCTAAGCAGAAAGAATACAAAACTAGACAGAAATGGTTCTACACAAAAGAACTGAAGATCTGACAGAAACTAAATAAATAAGCGTGTATAAAATGTATTTTATTACTCCTACATGCTCTAAAAATAACTAATTATGCAAATAAAAATAGTATTCATTTATTGTCTATTAATAGCAATATAAAATTAATGTATAGCAGAAGGTATAGGATGAAAAAATTGCAAATATATAGTTGGAAGATCCTTTACACTATGCATAAAGTGATATATTATTTGAAGTTTATCTGTAATTAATTACAAATGCACATTGTAAATATAGGGAGACATTAAAAATAAAAATAGAACACATATCAATTATAAGACAAACAATATTTTCTTGAAGCTATGTCTATACTCTTATACTCAATGAGGCATTAGTCAAAAGAGTCAAGCATCATTTATAAGCAACCTAAATATCCATTGAAAGATGATGAATATTTTGACACATATGCAATGAAATAATATTGAGTTTTTAAAAATCCTGCCATTTGCAACAACATGGATGAAAATGGAGGACACTGTGCTAAAAGAAATAATTGAAACACAGAAGGACAAACACTATATGACACTATGATGAACTGAAATGAATAAAACACAGTCTCATAGAAGCAGAGAGGGGAAATGATTGTCAGGGTTTGGGAGGAAAGAGAAAGGAAATGATAAAGGGTCAAGGTTCTGTTTATATAAAGGGATTTATTGTAAAATGTGTTAGTTTTCCAGCATGATGACAAAATACCTGAAATAAAGAAGGTTGGCTCATAATTTGAGATTTTCATCTATGGTAACCTGGCTGAATCCTTTAGGCTTATGGTACTGCTGAAAAACATGACAGGAAAAACATGGTAAAGCAAAGTTGCTTGCACCTCATTGTTCCAGAAAAAATATAAGGAAAGGGCCTGGGTTTCAACATATCTTGAAGTACAAGCCTACAATGACCTAACTTCCTCCCACAAAACCCTACCTTCTAAAGATTTCACCACCTCTAGAAAGTGCCATCAGTTGAGAACCAAGCCTTCAACACTTAAACTTTGGGGGACATTTAAGATCTAAATCATAACATACAATATAAGACCTATAGTTAACACTGTATTATAAACTTCAAGATGTATTAAAAAGAAGATCCCATGTTGAGTGCTCCTGTCACAAATGATGGTAATATTAAATAGAAAAAGAGGAAACATTTGAAAAGCATGTTCAGGTTTATGATAATAACTGTAATGATGGATTCATGACTACATACTTATCTTCAAGCTCATCAAGTTTCATACATCAAATGTAGACAGCTTTATGTACATCAATCATACCTCAATAAAATGCTTTTCAAAGACAATAAAAACTCAAAAGTGAAAAAAATAAAATGATATAAAACTTCAATTATCATATAAAAAGGGTAAAAGGGCATAAAGTTATTACAGAACAAGTAGAAAATAGTAAAGAAGGAGGAAGATTTTAACCTATCAATAATAACATCAAATACAAATACAATGCAGCAATTAAAGGACAGAGTTACATAGTTGGATAAGAAAGACAAAACCTAAAATACACTGTCTGTCTGCTCACTTTGGACATAAAGATATAGGCAGATTTAAAATAAAATAAAATAGTAAAAAATTATATGCTATAAAAAATAATCAGAATTTAAAAATAAAAAGAAGTTAACCTATATATACATAGAATGGTAAAGTATATATATTGCAAGAGTGATGTTGCCAGAAATTAAGAAACCTAATGTATCGATAAAGTGGTAAATTATCCATGAGAACAAAAAAAATGCTACTAGTGCATTTATTTAAAAACATAAATTCAAATTCTTAATGCAAATATTCACTGTGAGATTTAAATAAAAAATACATATATCTATAATTTTAGAGATTTCAAGACTCCTTTCTCTGTAATCAGTAGAACAAGTAGACCAAAGTCCTCAACATTACTGTTAAAGCTTCTGTTTAGATATTACCCAACCCATTAGCATCATGGCAGACTGCTTAACACAAACCTTCAAGTTAAGAGCAGCTTGGAATGAAGTATTTCAAATCTTGAAAGAAAGCAACTTCCAACCCAGACTGATGTATCCTGCAAAATTATCTTTCAAAATTAATTGAGCAATAAGATACTTTCATGACAAACAACTGAAGAAATTCATGACCACTAAACCAACAATACAAAGGGTACTGAAAAATATTCTACATGAGAAAAAAATGACTACAATTTCAAGAACATCAACTGAAAGAAACCATTAAGCCAGAAAAACAAACAGAGAGGAAAATTAAAGAACCAAAAACAGGAAAATAGTACAGCAAAGACAAGTCAATACGTATCAGTTATAACCATCAATGTAAATGGCCTCAATTCACCAACTGAAAGAAACAGACTAGCAGAGTGGAAAAAGAAACAAGACCCAACAATGGACTGCATACAAGAAATATGTTTAATGCGAAAAGAAATACATCGACTGAAAGTTAAAAGATACAAAACAAGACTATATGCAACAGGAAACCAGAAAAAAACATAGGTAACTCTTCTATTTGTGAACAAAGCAAAATTCAAGCTAAGAATGATCAAAAGAGATAAAAAAGGTCACTACATACTTGTTAGGGGAAAATTTCAAGAGCAAGAAATAACAATCATAAGTATATATGCCCCAAATATGGGAGCACCCAACTATATAAGACAAATGTTAATAGACATGAAAAAAATCAAACAAGCAATAATACAATTGTAATGGGGGAACTTAATATGCCATCATCACAAAGAGATAGGTCAACTAGACAAAAAAAACAACAAAGAAACAACAGAATTGAATAAAACTTGTAAACAAATGGACTTACTAGAGAGTTACAGAATGTTCCACCCAACAACATCAGAATACACATTTTTCTCAGTTGTACATAGGACATTGTATAAAGTAGACAATATACTGGCCCATAGAATATGCTTAACTAAGTGCAAAGGAACTGAAATTATTCCATGGACATTATCTGATCACAGTTCACTGAAATTTGAAATTAATGGCAAAAGAAACTACAAAAACTACATAAACAAAGGGAAATTAAATAACACCCTCCCCAACAATCAATGAGTCAGAGAGGAAATTTAAGAACAAATTAAAACAATGTGATCAAATGAAAAAGTGAAAAAAGAAAGAGAATACAAATGCAACTTACTGGAATCTGTGGAACACAATGAAAGCAGTCCTAAGAGGGAAACATATAGTGGTGAACTGCACATCAAGAAAACAGAACAAGCAAAAATAAACAATCTAATGCTGCACCACAAGCTTCCAGAACAAGAAGAGCAAGTCAAACCTAAAGCACAAAGAAGTCAGGAAATTATAAAGATCAGAACAGAAATTAATGCAATTGAGGCTAACAAAATAATACAAAGAATTAACAAGTGAAAGAGTTGGTTCTTTGAAAGATAATGTCAAATTGGTAAAACCCTAATCAACCTTATCAAAAAAGAATTTAAAAACTCAAATTCATGCAATGAGGAATGAAAAAGGCAAAATCACTAAAGACTCTATTCAGAAGATCATTAATAACCTACTTTGAAAATCTTTACTCTCAGAGGCTGGAAAACACAAAAGAAATGGATAGATTCCTTGAAACTATGCATTAGCAAAGCTGAATCAAGATGCTATAAAATTTTTGAATAACCCAATAATGAAATTAAAAACATAATTAAAAACTTTCCAACAAAGATAAGCCCACATCCTAATGAATTCACTGCTGAATTATATAAGAAATTTAGAGAAGATTTAATGCCAATATTCCTCAAACCCTTCAATGAAGTTGAAAGGGAAGCAATTCTGCCTAACTCAGTCCTGGAGGGAACTTTAACCCTAATCCTAAAACCAGAAAAGACATAACCAAAAAAGAGAACTATAAGCCATTCTTCCTAATGAATATGGATGCAAAAATAAAATACTAGCACTCAATAAAAATAAAATACTCAATAAAATACTAGCAAATTGAATGTATCAAATCATCAAGACTATAAATCATAACCAAGTGGGATTCATCACAGGAATGCAGGGATGGTTCAACATATGCAGATCTATAAACATTGTACACCATATCCACAGAGTCAAAGACAAAAATTACATAATTGTTTTTATTTTTTTAATTTTAAAAACAAAACAAAAGATGGAAATATTACAGAGTTTCAAAAACAGTAGGAAGTTAGCACTAGTTAATATATTTCATATTGTAATTTTAGAAGTAGTTGTTCATGTTGGCCTGTGAGGAAAAAGGAAACTTTCTTGATTCTTAGTGGGAGTATTGACTCATTCAACCACTGTGGAAAACAGTGTGGAGATTTCTCATAAAACTAGTATTAAAGGTGCCATTTCATCCAGCTATCTCCCTTCTGGGTATTTTCCCAGAAGAATTAAAAAATCATACCAAAACAATAATTTGCACCCATGTTTATAGCAGCACAATTGTAACAGTTAAATTTTGGAAGCAATCCAAATGCCCATCAACCAAGGAATGGATAAAAAAAATGTGGTATTTTTATACAATGAGTACTACTTGGCTATAAACAAGGATAGACTCAAGGCTTTTATGGGTAAATGAATGCAACCCAAAACAATACTCATAAATGAAGTAAATCAAACTCACATGTGTAAGCATCATCTTATCTGCCTACTGCAACAAATTAAAAGAATAAATAAGATACAAAATCTGCAATAGATAACTGAGAAAGGGAAAGTAATCATTCACAAGGAAAGGACAACTGTGATGGGAAAAGGAGACTAAAGGAAGGAAAAATAAATAAACAAACACAAGTAAATAAATAAATAAATAAAACAAGATAGCTAACACAATTATACTATTATTTTCTTTCAGTTCATTAAAAACATCAGTTGATGTTTATATTGGTTGATTAACTTTGCATGCCTATATTTTGTAATCTGAGCAACTACTATAAAGACAACAATATGCAGTATATTAACCTCTGTTAATCTATTGTCTTGTTTTGAAATTCTCTATCATTGTTGATTTCTTATCATCCTGTTTTGAAACACTGTATCTTGCTTCTATGTTTGTTTACTTTTCTCTATTTAAAGTTTAAAAAAAAAAAGATATCCCTCCAAAGTCTCTTGTGGTCACAGGTGTGGTTTTTTCAGGGATGGCTGGATCTAGAGTGTGTGATGCTGGAATTGATCCATGGTGAATCTAGCCTCCAGGGCACTAAGATTAAGGGTGTGAGTGTTACTTGCCCTGTATAATTTGGATAACATATAAGGGGTAGAAAGAGCTGGAGTCATCCTTTGCTGGTTTGCTACCTTCTGCTCACCATGAACTGTTTCTCCTCTGTGATGCCACCCTATCTTGGAGCCAGCCAATTATAGAATGAAACCTCTACAAAGTGAGTTAAATAATCCTTTCTCCCTTAACTTTGGGTGTTAGGTATTTTGTCTCAGTAATGAGAAAAGCAAGACAATTACTGTCATTCAACTTTGCTTAGTTGATATTTCTAGAACATAATACCCAACAATAACAGAATATACTTTATTTTCAAGTGTACTTACATTTCACCAGGACAGAGCATATTTCCCCCTTTAAGACGAAACTTCATCAAATATAAAAGAAATTACATTAAAAATGTCTCCAGTCACATTGAAATGAGAAATTAATAATATAATAATTAGAAAGTATTAATAGAATAAACAATAACACAATAATTAGAATAATAGAATCATTAAAAATCATTAAGCAAAAGATATTTTAAATCCCCAAATATTTGGAAATTAACTTATTTTGAAACATTGCAGAGGTCAAAGAAGTTTCCAGTGAAACAAAAAAATTTGAAACTGTATTTTTAAAAAAGCATATTCAAATTGTTGGACTATATCTAAAGCTATTCTAAGAAAAACCATGACTAAATCTCTATATGAAAAAAGTCACAAAACTGCTGAATAAGTACTAGCAAGTTTGAGGTGTCAATATATAAAAATGTAATTTAAAAGATTTGACATCACATATGATATCCTACAATTCTAAACCGGTTCAATACTCAAATATCAATGTATGCACTTTATCATATTACAAAGTTAACAAAAAACAAAGCAACAATCTCAATAACTATACAAACAGCACTCTACAAATTTCAACAAGCAGTAAGATAGAAACTCTCTAAATTGGAAATAGAAGGAAATTTCTTTAACCTAACAGAGAACTTCTGCCAAAATCCAATAACCAACATACTTAGAAAAACTGAATGCTTTTTTTCATAAGATTGACATCAAGATAAGAATGCCATTTATCACTATTCATTTTTGACATTATAGTGGAAATTCTAGCTGATGCAATAAAGAAGAAAAAGAAATTAAAGGCATACAGAATGTAAGGAAAGAAGTGAAACTGTCATTTGCAGATCAAATGTTTCTCTAAGAAGGAACAAAAACCCATAACAGTATACACTCTCCTAAATACTCCCAGAATGAGTGAATGAGTTTAGCAAGGTGTAGGGTAAAAATTCAATAAAGAAAAAACAATTGTATTTCTATAAACTGAGCAAATGGAATTGAAAATTTATAAAACAGTTCTATTTATAGAATTTTAACCTAACAAAATACACACAGAACATGTATCCTAAAAACTACAAAACACTAAAAACTGCAAAACCCTAAGGAAATGAAAAGATGTGCCATGCTCATAAAATAAGACTCAAGATGTCAGTTCTTCTCAAATTAAACTATGGAGTTTATGCAAATAATGTTGCAAGGATAATTCATTAAGGAAAACATTGATATACTTTATCAAAATTAAGAACTTTTGCTCTTAAAGGATAAAGGCAAACAATACACAAGAAAATGTATAAATAGCATATTGAACAAAAAAGTTGTATCTGAAATATAGAAAGAACTGTCCAAACTTAATCAGAAAACAACTCAATTTAAAAATGGACAGCTGGGTGTGGTGGCTCATGCCAGTAAACCCAGGATTTAGGAGGCTAAGGCACAAGGATCACCATGAGTTTGAGATGCGCTTCATAGTGAGTCCAAAGACCAGCCTCAACTACAGAATGAACACTCATATACTGTTCTTGGAAATACAGAATGATACACCACTTTGGAAAAACCGTATAGCCATTTCTAATAAAATCAACTCATTTAATTCCTAGGATTCTACCCCAGAAGTAAAAATATATATCCACATAAAACTTGTAGGCAAATGTTTATAGCTGCTTAACTCTTATTCTAAGAGAAAGGAAGAGTACCTTAAAGTCTACTTACCCCAGGTTTCCTTTGTACAATATTTAGGAAAAGTAAAAGTATAACATTAAAGAACAAATCAGCAGAAGTTGAGGAGACTTGCCACAAGAGATATTATTGTGGAATGATAGAATTCTTTGTATGTTGATTTTGGTGTTGGATATACAACTTGTCAAAACTTGTCACTTGTCAAAAGTATATCACAAAGAGTAAATTTTATAACACAAAAATTTTAAAATAAAACAAAATAAAAGGCAAAGATAAAATTGAAGTAAAACAGCCCATCGTTTTAGAATCCTGGCCATCCTACAATAACTCTATTTCCAAGAGAAATCATGGTCCTATCAAGCCAACCAGGTCAAGATCTCAGGCAAGCTGTTTAACTCAGCAGTCTACAAAAGATTTCTGGGGAGAAAAAGAGTGCAACTTAAGATATACTACTCAAATCAGATATGATACCCTCTCTCCATGTACTAAGCTCCCTATTGCAGGCCAGCATTGCAGAATGTTTGAGCAAATGTAAGAAAGTCTTTCCCCTTCAACAAACAGAGGGCTGGAAAACCTATAAATGCACTATTTCAGCTGTTTTAAGCAGCTTATCATGATTCTGTGAAAGTCTGGCTTGAAGACTTTGGATCCCTTCTTAATAACATTTAATGCTACCATTATGTAATTGAATCCATTTTGTCAGTGTTTTGGGAATATCATTAAACTGTAATTCATTCCACTGTCTTCTAGCTTTCAGACCCTCAAGTCCCAGTGTCTAGCACACCAGAACTCAAACCAAGGAGTGATCCTAATCCTCCCTTGTCCTCCCATGCCCCAGGGCCAGGACCTGCATTCACAGGGCAGTTACTCACTTCATTACCATCAAAGCCCAGATGCCTGAGGCTTGTCATATGTGCACAGAATCTGCAGGGCTCTTCCTCATCTGTCAGTACCTTAAACTCTCTGATGCTGAGTGACACTCCCCACTTTGCTGAGACTCAATCTGCACCCAGAGCCTTTTTGGAAATGCAATCATATCAAGAGATGGTACTTTTTACATCAGTTACCCCCTTGACATTAAGTATCTGGCGCTTTGCCACCTAAAGTGCAAGTAGCCATGTTATTATTGAAACCACATGTTCATTAGCAAGGTTGGCACCAACTCAGCCTCCCCTGTCCGAAGTTAATGTTATATTCCATTATAGTCCAGACAACAGGACAGTGTAGGATACAGTTTGGGCATGAGAACAAACAGTCTTGTTTGATGAAATCTGAGTCTTCAACTATTAGAAATATGACCCAGTTTCTATCTTGACATATATCTGCACTGATGTTTCAGAAAGAGACATGTTTTGAAAGAAAATACCACTCTTCCACTGTTATCTTTGCAAAATTGTATTTAATTCTTTCCACCACTTGCAGGGAAAACCGGAGTCTGCTGGTTTCTTGCTGGACTAGTCATTTCATCCCTAGATATTAATGCAAAAGTGTTTCACTTAATATAAAGGAGTGACTCAGAATCATTGCTTTTAATTAAGGAAGTCTGAGAGAGTTCTGAGAACAGTGTTCCCTTCTTTTAGAGAAGGAAGGAGGAGGAGTGCTAAGGCAGGAAGGGAGGGAAGCAAAAAAAGAGAACAGAAAATTATATAAAGGAAAAATAAGACTTTTGCATTCAAAATGAAATCATTGATTTTATGTACAGTTTCACAAAATTTAATTCAGATTGCACAAGCTCTCAGCCTTTCAGACATTATTCATGTATACTATACATTTAATCTCTTCTTCCATCCTGAGATGTCAAAATTTTATTATTTTTATTTTGCCTCATATAAGTATCTCACATGCAGATCTGAAGGCTGAGATTTTCTTGTCTCCCTTAGTGGTGAAAAAGATTCACTTTTTCCATATGTATTTCACAAAGCTGCCAAAAGTATTTGTTTAAACCTATTATTTCAATGCCTTACAAATGAGTTCCTTATAGCTCATATGTTTAAATCTATTCTTGTTTATATATGCAATCATAAAGCAGGATTTTATAAAATTAGAAAACTACATTGTGGTGAATGAATTACTATTTTATGTTTTCTGCTGAAATAGTGTCACTGAAGGCCAGATTTTTCCTTAAATTATCCAGAAAACATTATAATCCTTCTATATGTAGCTACAACTATTACAATAAAATATTTCCAGTGATCTGAGGTTGACCTAACCTCACCAATTTCTTCCAAAAGCAGCAATATTACAACCAAATATGCACACTTCTCTTATATCAGTGTAAAAATACCAACCAAAAATCTACATTGGTGAGCAGATCATCTTACCAGTTTTCTTGACCAATAATTGTCTGGACTACCTGAGAAGATGGAGCTGAGCCAAACCATGCCAAATGTTTAGGCTCTAACAAAGTATAACTTCTCAATAATAAGAAAAAAATTGTTGAAGGAATTCCATATTTAATTTTTTTACAAAAATTTATGAAAGTAATAACCTGGCAAAGATCAGAATAAAAGTCATTTATTTCTACTAGTACATTTGCTTATATCTATGTTTGTAGTTTATTATTATTTTTCTTTTGAGCAGTATTAGAGTGCAATAATCTCTATAGTCCTAGGAATGCGGAAAGGTTTTCCTAGAGCTCTGTTCCGCTTATTTTCCAAACTGATACCTAAAAGGAAAATCCCTGACCTACTTCATGAGCATCCTCTTTCTTCCTGGACTTTAGGTCTTTCCAGAGCTCTCAGTACTAACAAAGCAGGTTAAAGTTTTAGGGATTGCCTCATGTTTTCTACTTTATACAAATGCAATTCAAAACCATCTAAAGATAGGAAAATAATCTTCATCCTGTAAAGGCAAAGGGTTAACCCTGACAAACAATGTGTTAAGTGTGTTCCTTTACGCATGTGCTTGCATGTCTGCTTGGAACTACTCTGCCCATGCTCATTGTCCAATTGACATTTTGCAAGTAGCTAAGAAAGATGCCCATTGTTTCTTTACATAAGTCTAAAAACAATCTTCCTAACCACCAAAAGGCAAGTCAGAGAAGAAATGACGAAAGCGACATTTATTTTTCCCCAGAAAAAGCAATGCACAAAAGTAGTCATGAGATAGTGATTGATTAGAAACTACTCACATCTGTAACATATGCATTGGGTTAGATTAGATAGCTGTAAAGAGGAGGGCCCTGTCCGGTCCTTGCCATTGCTTCCTATGCAATGTAACTTTTCCTTTAGTACAAAACTGGGAATATAAGTCAATCATGTGTGCTTACCTGACTGAGATGGCAACAAAAGCGTATTTCTTTTGCTAGAGAGACAGAGACAGAGACAGAGGCACACACGCACAGAGAATGCTTTCTATTATAGTAACACATATTTCTGGCTGTTAACTTAAAGAGAAAAGGTTCTATTTTGGCTAGAAATTTTGGAGGTTTGAATTCATGGTTGGCTGGTTTTGTTGCTTTTGACCCACAGTAAGACAACACATTATGATTGGGTCTATGTAGTGGCATAAAAGTCCACTCGATTCATGGTCAGTAAGTGAAGACAAAGGAAAAGACCAGGGTCTGACATTCTCTTTCAGGGACATGACTCCAGTGACCTGAAGCCTTTTGCTAGGCCTTACTGTTAAAGTTCCCCTAATGGAACCAAGTTAGGATCTATTCTTCAACACATGGGCCTTGCTATAAACTGTACCATAGATAGATAAAATGAGACATATATATTATACTTCAGATAAAGATATATTGAATGAATATATAAAAATATATAAGGTATATGAATGAATATATATATATATATATATAAACATGAATATATATAATATGTGTATTTTAGGCTGACAGGAAGCAGGTGAGGCTAAGATCTGTAGTCTTGTTCGGATGTTTTATACAAACTAATGAACAAATTGTGGTAACCAGTCTCTAAAGATGGCCTCAAACAAGCCTGCCCCTCCTGGTATACTCATGCTGTTCCTCACTGCAACTGAATGCAATTACTCTTCTCTTGATGAGTGCAAAGCCAATGAGCAAAAACCAGAAGATAAAAGAGTGGAGAAAGATTTACTATTTGCAGCAAGTAAGGAGTGCTCTGGGGTTATTGTGGAAAGCAAAACTCTCCCCCAAAGAAAACAGGGGGATGCTATTGGAATCATGCACATATTTATATAGGAAAGTATACCGAGGCACAGGATTATTTCTGAACATGCTATTCAAAGTCATAGATCACATGTTTACAAAGGAAAGGTAGCTAACACAAACACTTCTGGGCATGTTCAATTGAATGCTGTAATAAGCCAGATTTACTCTAGGCCACCTAAAAGAATGAGTCAGGGTGACTTGGTGATCTTGGTGGTTCATTTTTAGTTTCTCCAAATAGTTTTGTTTAAAACAAAAGGAATAATTTCAAAGGCATATGATCAGTCTTTTAAGGAAGAAGCAGTTTTCTTCCCCATTTATGTGTAAGAATTTCCCCCGAAAGGTGCCTGCATCCCTTCAGAGCTAAACTGATCAAGAGATAAAGAATGTTTCCTCTCCTCTTAAATCTTGGCTGGCCTTGTAGCTGCTTTGAGAGCAGTAGAATGTGGAAATATGTTCTTGGATTCCCAAGCCCAGATGTTAAGATATCTTGTCAGATTCTGCTCCTTTTGTAAGCCTTGAGCAGCCATGTGAGAATTCAAGAACATTCTGCCAGAGAGAGGTTAAAGAAACAAACTTTGAAGGCTGAGACACTGAAAAGACAAAAGCAACAAAGAGAATAATCAAGGCATTCACGAGCCAGCACCAGCCATAGCTGCAGCCCATGCCATCTTCTGAAATTCCACAAGAAATGTCAAACAAAGAAAACCAACCGTGTGAGGGACTATGGGGATATAATAAGATCACTGTTGTTTTAAGCCACTATGTTTTGGGATGGTTTCCCATGGAGTAATAACCAAATAAAAGTATTCTTTCCAGTGGCAGTTTTTGTCTGTCAAAATGACAGCTTCAAATTTTAACTAGAATACAACCGAACAGGTGTGCATTTGTTGTTTGGGTTTCTGTTTTTGTGTTGGTTGTTTTTGTTTTGGGGTGAGTGGAAATTGGCCCTAGACTAATTATCATACAATAATGTTTGAAATAGCTAAGTAGAATCTAAATAAAATTACTTTGAAAACAAATATAATTTGTTCAACGAGAGGAAAAGTGTTTGGCATAGTGTGTTTAGGGGGCAAACAATTCAGAAAGAAAGAAAAGAAGGAAAGAAAGGAAGGAAGGAAGGAAGGAAGGAAGGAAGGAAGGAAGGAAGGAAGGAAGAAAGCAAGAAAGAAAGAAACAGAGAGAGAGAGAGAAAAAAATTAAAGAAGTTCTCCTGAGGTGGAATAGAAAAAATTCAGACAAGTAAAAAGGAGAGAAGGAAACTTATAATTATAAAAGTTTAGTTAAAGAAAAACTGCAGCTTCAGAACACAAAGTTACTCAAGGTTACAGTGACTTTTTCTCTTCCAGCATCTCTGTCTTTAGAGCCTCACTCGCTTTTCAACGTATAATTGTTTAATTCTGCCTAATAAGCCCTTTTGTTGCCTCTCATTTACTGGTACTGCAATTCTTTTCTGTGATGTAAGTCAGTGAACCTACCCCAAGGGTGGGTAAATTGAAATTCCCATCTCTTCTTCGGAGGAACCTCACCAGATCCCATTCAGTGACACTCTGATGCTTGGTGTTAAAATGGAGGAAGGATCCCTCCTCACTCTGCAAGCCTGGTGATTGAGCCTCTGAAAACTTGGCAGTCAATGAACAGAAGGCAGTTACATAAAACTCATACATAAAATTTATCATTGTGTATGGCATGAAGGAAAATAAGTTGCCAATAACCACAAAGTAACCAAGGTTATGTACCCTCTTCGCAAGAAACGGGAAGGTGATGCATCGCAGCAAGGGCTGTCTTATAATGCAGTTAAAGTTGCATAAATAATAACTACCTGTGATCACCTCTATCTGAGCCAGTCGGGTATTTTATTTTGTTTTTAGAAAGAATAAAACCAAACAAAATAAAACAGAATAAAGCAAATCAAAGCAAAACAATGAAAGTGATACAAGATTTCAAAGCAGGATAATAAAAAATCAACAATGGCTGCCATAATGCCTCTTGTTATCTTCAAAATTGCTGCCCAGGGACTGGGGATTTAGCTCATCGGCATAAGTGCCTGCCTTGAGTTCAATCCCCGGTACCAATAAAAAAAAAAAAATCAGACATAATAAAATCAAACAAAGTAGAACAGAATAAAAACAATCAAAACAGAAGATTGAAAAAAAAACAATAAAGTGAGACAAAACAAAAGTGAGAACAACACTGGATTTCAAAAACAAGACAGAAAGAAATCTCCCATAGTTGCTATCTTGCATAATGTTATCCTCTAAATAGATGTTCAGACTACTGGCTTTAGACCTGCAAAATCAATCCAATAATATAAGAATTAAATTGTTTTTGTGCCTCAGTTGATATCAACTCAGCCTGTGATCCTTCGAATCAGCTGGTTGCTTACCTCTGGTGGAGTTGGGTGCTCTTCTTGTTTCCAAGCCTGTGTGCCAGCTGGCTCACGTGCCAACTGGCTTCTTATTTCTCTTCCTGACCCTGAATGGGCACTGTTGGTTCATGGGAAGGGCAAATTGGCTCTTGGCCAAGGTTGGACCATCCAGTGTTTTTTTCTGTGAAATGATCTTTCCTGGGATAAAGCGAGGTAGAAAAGCCTTTGCCAGGATCTACTGATTATTTTACTAGTCTAGATACCTATAAACTTTTAACAAAACAACAGTTTTCCAAGGCCATTTCTGTGTCTGCGAAGTCTGTAATTTCTCTAACTCACCCCAAATATGCCCAAGAAATATATTTGGGGTAGGATGTTTTACTCTCTCTCATGTGGGCTAGTGTGTTTTATACCTAAAGTAGGATCAGTGTTTTCAAGAGAAAGGAATTCTCTAATTTTTATCACAGTACTTATTAAAGAAAATTTCACTTTCCAATTTAGAAGAGTACAATAAACCCTAATGCATCTAATGCCCAGTTTCAACAATTATCTATTAAGTGTCCATTTTGTTTCATCTGTACCCTAACCCACTTCCCTTCATATTATTTGAAACACATTCAAGGAAACATTTTACCCATAGATACTTCTGGGGATTCTTAAACAGCACATGAAGATTATTTTAAAAATAAAACTACAATAACATTATCATAGTAAAAAGAAAATTAATGGTAATTACTTAACAGTATCAAATATCCTATTTGTGTTGAGAGGATTTATTTTGTTTGAGATGCATCTATTGTTACTGGTTGACATTTTATTTTTAAATTCTCTAAAGCCCTCCTCTCCTTTTTTTCCCCTTGCCTTTTGTTATTTAAAGTACTGGATTGGTTGTTTTACACAATTCAGACTTTCTTCAATGAGGTTTTCCTGACTGCATCCTTATGATGCCATTTTACTTGGCTTTCTCTTCTTTGTGATCCTGCACAATGGCAATTAGAGATTTGATTGAAGTCAGGTATGATATTTCTAGTAAGAATTCTCCATAGTGGTAATGAGAAATTCAATCAAGAAAGACCTACAATGTTTGTCTTTCTTTTCATAATGTCAGCATTAATGATGATTGCCTATATCTCTTCATTCACTAATGGTTGCAAAATAATGATACTTTAATTTTCTTATTTCTTTCCTAAGTATTACTATTTTCCATCTAAGAAAAAATTTTCCTTTCATTGTTTACCCTGAAGCTCTTTTAGTATGGAGAAGCAATTATCAGGATAAATAGTTGATGATTCTTTTCTATTGACTTTTCTTCAAAATACCAGATTGTTTCCCTAAGTCTTCTGAAGAGGACCAATATTATGGTTTTAAAAAGTATTAGTATTTAGGCAGTGAGAGAAATCTCAGAATGGTTCCTTTTGAACAGACTGTAGCAGCTATGAGGTTGAACAGAAGCAATAAAAAATTGGGCAAAAGAGACAAGGAAATCACAACTAAAAAATTCGACTTTTGAGAAGACTACAACTTCCAGGACCCAGCCAAAGTTACCTAAAGCAATCCTCAACATCATTTCTTTGATTAAATTTAGGCTGCTTCCCTACCAGTTCTACCATACCAAAACTTAGCAAGACTACGGAAAGTCCATAAATTGGTTTAATTGAGAAAGTAAGATCAGAAGCCTGCTCATAATATAAATAAACAATTGAGAGAACCCAAAAATGTTTAAATTACCTGAAATAAAAATAAAAAAAAACTGTTGGATTCATACCTATGGAATGGACTCATATCCTTCTTGGGGATGAGCCACCTTCTCCAGGGATTTCCAGCCCTTAAAGAGAAACATAAGTGTTTTCTATTCTGGGAAATAATGAGCCTCTTTTCTCTGAATGTCTGCACACAACTCTTGAGAGGATCCTAAAACTGATGGCTAACAAATCCTTTCCATGCTTGTTACTCATGCTTCCTGAGAATTCTCTTTCTGTGATGGGAGTCAGTGAACCAGCACACTCTATAAAAGGTTGGGCTAGGTTCCTCTTTCATTCTCAGGGATAGCCTCAGCCCCAGCCTGGTGACAGTGATACATGTTCTTTTAGCTTCTTTCTAGATCAATCTTGTTCATTGTCTATCCTAGAATAAGAATCAGCCACTTTTCCCTATCCTAGTTCCTTTTATTGGGTCATAGGACTGAAAGAAAATGATCATAATCCTATACCTACTCATTATCACTGGATTGATGATTGGTTTTATTTCTCTGCATTAAAAAGATGACGTGTGTGTGTGTGTGTGTGTGTTTTATCTTTACATAAAATACATTTCTATCTAGGCTGCTACATTTTTCCCTTTACCCTCCTCGTTTTTATGTTTGTATTTCCTTTTCCTTATGCCAAAAAATTCTACTCTTAATGACACTCAGAATGCTGTTAAATTTGGGTTTTAACAATCTGATAGTGAAAATACTACATTAGCAGAACTTTAGCTTACAATTTTCATACTGTGTATCAGATTGCATACTGATTAATTTGGCCAAGAGTATTTATAGTTCATTTTTTCAACTGTCTCTCTAGGGAAATTTTCTAAACACTTGTTAGTTCTTTAGCACTCTATCTTTAAAAAACTTTATATAAAATATACAATAATTTATCCTTAGTGTAAATTGAAAATGTTTTTCCATAACATTCTTTTATTTTTCTTGTGGTAGATTTATTTTTTTTATTTAAAGAGAAAAAAAACAGGAAAAAGGTAGAAATATTACAGAATTTCAAGAAAAGAAGATAAACAGTAAGAAATCACTAGTTGATATATTACAACTTGTCCTTTTAGAAATAGTTATGCAAGTTACAGGATTAAAGCACACAAAGTGGACACTAACGAAGTGAGAGTGCAAACAGATCTGTTCAACAATCACACAAGAACCTGGAAATATGGTCACCAACCCCAAACATCTAAACATACATGCAGCTATATTATTTATAGCGCTTCCTATTTCCTCTTTTTTTACCTTAGCAATTATACATTTTTAAAATTTTATTTAAACAGAAAAAAAGATAGAAACAATACAGAATTCTAAAAGAAAGAAAGACAAAGGAGAATTAGAAAAAGCCCCATTAAGAAATCAGTAATTTATAAATTATGTAATGTCATCCTGGATGTAGTTGTTCAAGTTACAAAGTTAAAGGGTTTATAGGAAATATTCAAACAGTCAGACTACAAACAGTTCTGCTCAAAGATCCAACAAAGATTCAGCAATATGTTCATCTATTCTATACACTCAAACGTACATGCAGTTATATCCCTTAGAGCACTTTCTTTTCCTCTCTTTTTTACAATAGCAATTACACATTTTGACTTTATTACTCTTGTAGTTCTTATTTACTTTTTACACTAGAGACACAATATGATATTTATAAATATGATTCTTATTTATTTCACTAATGAGGATAGTCTCAAGTTGTCTCCATTTGCCTATGAATGCCTCAAGGTCATCCTTTTTATAGCTGAGTAATATTCCATTGTATAAAAATACCACATCTTTTTCATCCACTCTGCAGTTGATGGGCATCTTGGTTGTTTCCAGGATTTAGCTATCACAAATTGTGCGGCAATTGAACATGGGTGCACATCTATCACTGTGATATGAACTTTTCAGTTCTTTGGGGAAAATACCCAGGAGGGGGATAGCTGGATTGAATGGGGCTTCTAATCCTAGTCTTCTGAGAATTCTCCATATGGATTTCCATAATGGTTGCACCAGTCCACATTCCCACCAACAGTGGAGCAGTGTTCCTTTTTCCCCGCAGCCTCGCCAACATTTGTTATCAGTTGATTTCTTGATGGCAACTATTCCTTCCCGAGTAAGGTGGAATCTCAACAGTTTTAATTTGCATTTCTCGAATGACCAGTGATGGTGAACATTTCTTCATGTATTTATTTGCCATTTGTATATCTCTCTGAGAACTGTGTGTTCATCTCAGATGCCCATTTTTGGAGAGGGTCTTTGAATTTGGGAGACTTGATGTTTTTCAATTCTTTATATATTCTGGACACAAGTCCTTTGTCTGAGGGGTTGCTGGTTAAAATTTTTCCCACTCTGTTGGTTTTCTTTTCACTCTGCTGGTGATTTCCTTTGAAGTGCAGAAACTTTTCAATAATGTGAGATCCCATTTGTTGATTCTTTGAAGGGTTTCCCTTGCAGTTTGTGTTTTGTTCATGAATTCTCTGCCTACCCCTATGTCTCCAAGACTTCTACCTACCTTGTCTTCCAGTAGATTTAGTGTTTCTGCTTTAATATTGAGATCTTTGATCCACTTAGACTTTAGTTTTGTGCATGGTGATATGCATGGATCTAGTTTCAGTCTTTGGCATGTGGAGAGCCAATTTTTCCAACACCATTTATTAAAGAGACTATTTTTCTTCCAGTGAACATATTTAACCCCTTTGTCAAATATCAGGTGGCTGAGTGTCTTTGTAGTTGTGTTTGCATTTTCTAATCTGTTCCATTGATCCTCAGGTCTATTTCTTTGCCAGTACTTTGCTGATTTTATCACTGTGGCTTTATAGTACTGTTTCAAGTCAGGGATTGAGATGCCTCCTGCCTTGCTTTTGTTGCCTAGAATTGCCTTTGCTATTCTAGGTTTCTTCTGTTTCCAAATGAATTTTAGTAGTGTGTTCTCTAGATCTGTGAGGTATGTCAATGGTATTTTGATTGGGATTGCGTTAAATCTGTATAAGAGTTTGGGGAGTATAGCCATTTTCACAATGTTGGTTCTTCCTAACCAAGAGCAAGGAATGTCCTTCCATTTTCTAATATCCTCTTCAATCTCCTTCTTCAGCATAGTATAATTTTCAGCATATAGGTCTTTTACATTTTTAGTTAGGTTGATTCCTAAGTATTTCATTTTTTTAGATGCTATTGGGAAGGGTGATATTTCCATAATTTATCTCTCAGTGAGATTTTTGTTTGTGTACAGGAATGCTATTGATTTCTGAGTATTGACTTTGTATCCAGCTACACTGCTGAATTTGTTTTTTACCTCTAGCAGTTTTTTAATGGAGTCTTTTGGGTCTTCTATAGAGAGTGTCATGTCATCTGCAAATAGTGATAATTTAACTTCTTCCTTTCCTATCTTTACTCCTTTTATTTCTCTCTCTTGTCTGATTGCCCTGGCTAGTGTTTCCAGAACTATGTTGAAAAGGAATGGTGATAGTGGACATCCTTGTCTTGTTCCTGATTTTAAAGTGAAAGCTTTCAGTTTTTGTCCATTTAGTATAATGTTGGCTGTTGGTTTGCCATAGATGGCCTTTATAAGGTTGAGGTAGACACAATGTATTTTGAGTTTCTGAAGGGTTTTTATCATGAACATGTGTTGGGCTTTGTCAAAAGTATTTCTGCATCTATTGAGATGACCATGTGGCTTTTGTTTTTGGCTCTGTTGATGTGGTATATTATGTTTATTGATTTGCATATGTTAAACCATCCCTGCATTCCTGAAATGAATCCCACTTGGTAATGATGTATAATCTTCTTGATGATTTGCCGCATTCTATTTGCCAGTATTTTGTTGAGAATCTTTGCATCAATGTTCATTAGCGAGATTGGCCTATAGTTCTCTTTTTTGGTTGGATCTTTCTCTGGTTTTGGTATCAGAGTAATACTTGCCTCCAGGAATGATTTAGGGAGGATTGCTTTTTTCTCAATTTCATTGAAGAGTTTAAGGAGTATTGGCATCTAATCTTCTCTAAATTTCTCGTAGAATTCAGCTGTGAATCCATCAGGACTTGGGCTTTTCTTTGTTGGTAAGTTTTTAATCACATTTTCAATTTCAATAGCTGATATTGGGTTGTTCAAAATTGCTATATCTTCTTGGTTGGTTTGGTAGCTCATATGTTTCTAGAAATCTGTTCATTTCCTCTGTGTTTTCCACTCTATGTGAGCAGAGATTTTCAAAGTAGGTATTCATGATCTTTTGAATTTCCATGGGATCTGTAGCAATTTCTTCCTTTTCAGTTCTTATTGCATGAATTTGGTTTTTTTCTTTCTTCTCTTGATAAGGTTAGCTAGTGGTTTGTCAATTTTGTTTATTCTCTCAAAAAAGCAGCTTTTTGATTCATTAATTCTTTTTATTTTTTCTTACTTTCAATTGCATTGATTTCTGCTCTAATCTTTAGAGTTTCCTCTCTTCTATGAGCTTTGGGTTTAGCTTGCTCTTCTTTTTCTAGACACTTGAGATGGAGCAATAAGTTGTTTATTTGTGCTTGTTCTGTTTTCTTGATATGACAGTTTATTGCTATATATTTCCCTTTTAAGACTGCTTTCATTGCATCCCACAGATTACAGAATGTTGTTTCTATATTTTCATTGAATTGTAGGTATAGTTTTATATCTTCTTTAATTTCATCTGTACCCCACTGGTTGTTCAAAAGGCTGTTATTTAATTTCCATGTATTTATGCAGGTTTTGCAATTTCTTTTGCCATTAATTTCCAATTTCAGTGCACTATGGTCAGATATTATGCATGATATGGTTTCAATACCTTTGTATTTACTTAAGAATGTTTTATAGGATAATATATAGTCTATTTTGGAGACTGTCCCATGTGCAGCTGAGAAGAACGTGTATTCTGATGTGCTTGGGTGGAACACTCTGTAAACATCTACTAAGTCCAATTGCTCACAGGTATGACTCAGTTCTGTTATTTCTTTGCTGACTTTTTGTCTAGTTTATCTATCTTTTTGTGACAATGGGCTGTTAAGATCTCCTGTTATAATTGTGTTCTTGTGTATTTGGTTTTTCATGTCCATTAGTATCTGTCTTGTACAGTTGGGTGCTCCTGTATTTGGCACATATATATTTATAATTGTTAGTTCTTCCTCTTGAATTTTACCACTAACAAGTATGTAGTGACCTTCTCTATCTCTTTCAATCATTTTAGCTTTGAAGTTCACATTGCTGCAAATAGAATACCTACCCCTGCTTTTTTCTTGGTTCTTATTGTGCAGAATACTGTTTTCCATCTTTTGACTTTTAATTTATGAGTTTCCTTTTGGGTGAGATATGTTTCTTGTATACAGCATACTGTGGGGTCCTGTTTCTTGATCCATTCTGTCAATCTATTTCTTTTTTAGGTGAATTGAGGCCATTTATATTTATGGATATCAGTGATATGTACTGGCTCAACTTTGCCATATTATGTTCTAGTTGTTTTTTTCTGCTTTTCCTCTTATTTAATTGCTTATCCTACTTGGTGGTTTCTTTCTGTTGTTGTTTTGGAGATTATGGTCATTTTTATCTCTGTCTAGTATATCTTTCAGTACTCTTTCTAGGGTTGGTTTGGTGGACATGAATTTTTTCAGTTGTTCTTTGTCTTGGAAGAATCTTGTTTCTCCATTAAATTTGAATGAGTTTTGCTGGGTACATCAGTCTGGGTTGAAGGTTGTTTTCTTTCAGGACTTGAAATACCTCACTCCAAGCTCTTCTTGACTTGAGGGTTTGTGCTGAAAAGTCTGCTGTGATTCTAATGGGTTTTCCTTGATAGGTGAGTTGTGTCTTTTCTCTCATAGCTTTTAGTATTTTGTTTTTATGCTGTATGTCTGAGATCTTAATTATTATGTGTCTGGGTGTGTACTTATGTTGATTGTGACTGTCTGGTGTTCTATATGCCTCATTTATCTGCATATCAGATTCTTTCCCCATGTTTGGGAAATTTTCTGCTATTGTTTCTGTAAATACTTTACGTATGTCATTTGCCTGGACTCCTGTATCTTTGCTGATGCCCATTAATCTTATACTGTTGCTCTTGGCATCATCATGAAGCTTCTGGATTGTCATTTCATACTGCTTTGTTATTTTTAAAAGTTCTATCCTTTCCTGATCACTAACTGTGATCCTGTCTTCAAGGTCCAAAATCCTATCCTCAGCTTCCTTTAGGTAGTTTTTCACTCTTTCAATAGAATCTTTTGTTTCTTGGATGTCTCTTTGAGTTTGTTTCATGAAATCTACTTGTTTTCTATATTGTTCATTCAAAGTTTCAATCGGTTTCCCATGCTCATGTACTTTTTTCTCTAGTTCTTCTTTAGCTGCATTCCACAACTACTTTACTAAAGTTGTTATTTCTATCTTTACATGGGAGACTACTTCTAATTTGATTTCCTCTATAGCCTGATGCAGTTGTTTTTTTTATTTCACTCACTATCTTTTCAGAGATTCCCAGTGTGTTACTTTTGGGGTCCTCTATTTCAATGTCTGCTATACTTGCTTCTGGTGAACTATATGTTTGAGACTGCATTTTGGTTTTTTGTTTTGTCATTTTCACTCTGCCTGGTGTTTTCTATGTGTAGGAGGGGATCACACACAGTCTTTTCAGACACACCAAAGTCTTACAGTTAGTTGGAGGGGGGTTTACTATTGGCCCTAATTATACCCTGTACACCTCTATTTTAGGGGTATACTCACCACATTGATACAGTCAATCCAGGGTAGTCCAAAGTTCGCCATCTGGGAGTAAAGTTCCAAATTTTCTCACACTAACTGGATCCTGCTGAGATCTTCTGATGTTCCAGGTGGGAAGGTGGGCACATCTGTAGCAGTCCAAGGCAGTTTTCAGTCTTGGGAGGGCCTCCTCAGTGTTCCTAGTGGCAAGGCGGGTCCACGGGGGAGGATCTGAGGAGCCTTACCCTGAGGCGGGCTTGAGCTGACTTCCGGGTGGCAGGGCGGACCCTTGGTGGAGTTCCAGGGGAGCCTATGCCTGAGGCAGACTTGAGCTGAGTTCCCGGTGGCAGGGCGGGCCCTCAGTCAGTAGATTTCTTTAGTCATGCATTATTTGTTCATATTTGCATTATTATGTATACAACTAATTTCCACTATTGCTTCTAAGTTTTGAATTATAGGAAAAGTCTCCCCTTTTCATTGAGATGCTTGTCGGGTGTCATTTTAGTTTACATTTATATCTCTAGTACATTTGTTTATTTTGATGTGGAATGCAAGGAATGGATATATTTTATCCTTATTTTAAGCTGATACGATTTCCCCAATACCAATTTGTAAAAATCTGTTTTTCCATCTACTTATTTGCATATATAATTGCATCTATTTCTGAATTTTCTATTCTAATCAATTGGTTTATTTATTCACATATGCAAGCCATCTTCTTTTAATTATAGAGATTTTATAATGTTTTTATTATTAGAAGCTTGTGCTAGTTTATGGTTTACTTTTCTTTGTTTGGCTATACTTCTTGTTTGTTTTTCCAAATAAAATTTTCAGTCAACTTGTCTAGTTGATCATAATAAATTCTTTAAAACTTGATGACTTTTTACTGGAATTACATTGCATTTATAAACTAATTTAAGGAGGATGGACAACTTTATTATTTTGAACTTTCTAACTCAAGAACATAGCCTGCCTTTTCACCTATTCAAGTTTTCTTTTGTGTTTTGGAGAGAGTGTTTAGAGCTTTCTTCCTACATTTTTAAAAACCTTATTAAATATACTTTCTTTTACTTTATTTCTTTTCTTCTATCCCATGCCACTTTATCAGCTATTATAAGTAGAATTTTCATTTCCATTATATTTATTAAACAGCTTTTGTCTAATGTATAAAGATTGCTTATTTTTATATTCTGAGTTTATGATCTGGTAATGTGAATTATTTAGAGTGGTTTTTCAATTGACATCTTTGAGATTTTTAGATATTCTTCCAATATAATATAAAAAATAATTATGGCTCTACCTTTCCAATTTTTTAGTGATAATTACATTGTCTTCTTTTGTCTAATTGCACTGGTTAATCCCTCCAACACAATATTAAGTGGGAGTGAAAAGAGTGGACATTCTATTCTGTTGGAGAGAATCTTCCGTAGGAAGAACACTAGAATTTCTCCAATAAATATGAGTATTTAATACTAAGGAATGCAATCATATTTTTAATATAACCATCAATCCTTGATCATAAATGTTCACTGAACTTTATCAAATGTCTTTTCTGCATCTAGACAATTATGGATGTTTTCATAAGTTCTCTGGCTTTCCTAACACCAAATGAATTTTGTATTCTTATAGTAAGCCCCACTTGGTAATTTTCACTGGACAGAGTACACAAAGGTCCTCAAAACAGAGAGGGAGAACTTTCACTCACCCTGCCATGGGACAAGTTGCAAGTTCTCTGATTTTTCATTATAGGAAAAGAAATTTCAGGACATGTCAGTAAAAGTACACATTCAAAAAAGTACAGTGCAGACCATTGAGAAGAAGAGAGGCATGCTTATAGTCTTGAACTAGGAATATTTATGGTGAATTTGAGAGTAGAAAGTCATAGTGCTATAGGCAGTTGAGTTAGTTAGAAATATTATAGGCAGTGAGACAGGGCTAGGTCCTCAAAGGAGCCAGTGCAGAAGCCCAGATACCTTGCAACTGTGCGGGAGACAGACACTGTCTGCTGTGGACCAGGCCTCAAGACAAAAGATCAAACAAATGCATCCATATTCTAAGGACTGACATTCTAAATAGTTCTCTATCACCCTGAGGAAGTCAAGGGTCAACATCTCAATCCACAATTGGAAGAGTCACTGCTCTGTAAGAATGCCCACTTGCTACATGACTGTGTCTCCATTTGTCCCCAATTTAATCAATTTTACCTGAGCAATTAATCCTATTGATTAACCATTGTTCTGTCCCACCTTATCCCCAGCTTGTCAGTTCCCATGTTTTCCCCAACTTTCACCCATCTCACCCCATGATTTTACTTTTTGAAAGTCCCTAAAAAAGACAGAGTCCCTGACAACCCACCTGGGACACCTCTCCCTCAGAATAAATATATTCTGATCTAAACCTCCGTTGTTCCTAAAATTCATTCTTTGATTTTAGAGAACACGAACTCATACTGGACATATAATAGGTGAGGTGTTTTCATTCTCCTATATCAGTAGAACTCGTGAATCTAAGGAAAGGCTAGATTCGATTTACAGTTGAAAGCAGACAGCTCTTTCTGCAAGAGAATGTCATCACAAAAGATGAAACTACAGCCATCTACAGGGAAAGGTCCATTTTATAGGTAAAAAGGGAGGGTCAATTAACCATGTTCCATTGACGAAGAAGAGGGAAAGGCCCAGGTTTATTGTGTCTTTAAGGATCTTAGGAATTTTTTCTGAGGTTTATGTTCTAAACTTGCAATTTTTAATAAAAGTACAATTTAAAAACTATGATTTTCCTTGTATCTTTTTTTGTCTATCTGTACTTCTACCCTACTTTAGTACTGATACATTTTCTTAATATATTGTTTAATTCTCTCTTCTAAGAATTTTAGAATTTTTAAATTACTATTCATATGTGAGACTATTCTGTAATTTTTTTCTTTTGGTGCATTATTTTTCAAGTTTGGAGGTCAATACACTCTCATTTCATAAAACAAATTTTAGATCTTCCTTTTGTTCTTATGCCTGGAAGTAATTTTACTCAAATTGGAAATCATCATTGAAGGTTTTATTGGACCCTTAAAAACATAGTGCTTTTTGCAGGGAAATTCTTTATTTTTTATTTCTTCTGTGATTTTTCAGTTTATTTTCTGCATTAGGGTTAATTCTATGATGTCATTTTTTTCTTAAAATTTATATATTTTCATCCAGGTTTTCAAATTTACATGCATATAATATGAAAAATATTCTCCTTTGATTATTTTAACTTTTCTCTATTTTGATAATTTTTCACATTTTGTCATTTACAATTTTATGTATTTGTGGGTTTTTTTTCCCATTTCTTTCTTGAGTAAATTAGTGGTTTGCTATTTTTTAAGCAGGCTATTTTTATTGTCATTGTTTATTGAGCTGGTCTACATTTTTCTTGTTTCTAGCCCATTAATTGCTGATTTGTCTTTATGCCTGTTTAGTTGGATTTTGGTTCTGTTTGGTTTGGTATTCAAGATGTGGTGTTGTTAGTGTGCATAATGGATTCTGAGGACAGGTTCCCAGTTGAACAAAGAATTGGATGCAACACATAGCAGCAGAGACAGCAGCAAACTTTAAAGTTAAAGAATGATTGCAGTGAGCAGGCTTGAGCCTTAAAAAAAAAAAAAAGGAAAACAGAGGGCATAGGGCATAGGGATTTAAATGCCCACCTGCTTTAAAGTGCCTCCCGTCAGGGCTGTGCAGAACATGATTGACAGTATGACTGACAGGGTGCTGAGCCCTGTCCATAGCATCTTCTGCATGTCCTGTCCAGTAATTCACACTGTTATAATTGTATATATAAGATTGAGTCTAGTTGCTTTAATTTTCAATGAATTCCAGGGCAAGGAAGTTATTCTAGGGCATTCAGGGAGGTCTGAGGCATCTGCAACCTGCTTTGGAATTTTAAGCACTTTTCTTAATAGCCTTGGTGTCTTTGTTTCCCTTATCTGGGATCACCAGAAAGTAAGCCCTGGGGAGGTGTCAAGGTTGATTTGGGGCCATTGCCCAAGTTCAGGAGAATGGAGAGCAGTGGTCTCACAGTTGGTAAAGGGGGGAGATTCATATCCCTGAATTGTGCTGTCTGTGCTGGTCTCACTCAGCTGCCCAGACTGTTGTGAAGCTAATGATCCTGTTTGTCTCAACCTTCCAAATAACTGGGATTACAGGCCTGTGCAACCTAGCCTGGCTTGACTATCTTCTCCTTTTTGTTATCAGTACTGATGCTGTTTGAAGGGGGGATTTTCATTTATTTCTTTTCTCTTTTAGCTTTTTTATCACTATAACTATTTTGAAGGTTATAAAATTTCCTCTGATAATTTCTTTGGTCTGAGTTAATAATATTGTAATGCTTTTACTATTTTATGTGTTATTACACTGAAATTGAAAAATATTATTTGTAATTTTTCTACTTTTTGGAATTGAAATTCTCTTTGTTGTTTAAAAATGATAAATTTTTGTAAATGTTTCACATGCCTTTGATTTTTTTTGTTGTTGTTGTGTATTAGTTTGCTTTGCTCTTTGAGACTGAGTCTCTCTATGTAGTTCAAGCTGGCCTTGAATTCATATGCAGCACAGATTGCCTGTCTTAGTTACTTTTCTTATTGCTGAGACAAAATACCTGACACCCAAAGTTAGAGAGGAACGGTTTAGTTAGTTCACAGTTTGTTGAGGTTTCAGCCCATAATTGGCTGGCTCCAAGGCAGAGTGGCTTGGTGGAGGGGCATCCCAGAGGAGAAACAGTTTATGGCAACAGAAGACAACAAAAGTAAGCAAGGGAGAGCTAAACAAACCTCTTTCTGTCCCTTATATTGTATATAGTCTACTGAGATTAGGGAAGTGCCAATCTAATCAGTGGATTGATCCAGCAATCACTCACTCTTAATCCCAGCACATTTAATACCAGCATTACACTAGGAATCAATCACACACTCTAGACTGAGTCACTTCCACAAAAGCTCTATGACCCCATGAGGCTTTGGGTAGACATCTAAACACAAACCATGACACTACCCTTCAACTCCCAGTGATCCTCCTGCCTCTGCCTTCCACGTGCTGGAATTACAGGCATCTGCCAGTACACTAGACTTGCACATGCCTTTGAAAACAGAGTGCATTTTCTACTATCTATGATGAATATTTAAAAGACATATATAAAGATATATAAAAGAGATATTTAATATTTAGATCTATGTCCATACTAATATTTTTATTCCCTTGATTTAATTTAGATTTAGAGAATGTACTGAAATTATCTATTGTTGGTATGTTTTTGTCTAAATTTCTTTGTTGTTGGGTTATGGCACTATAAGCTTAATTAATAATTGTTACATCTTTTCTGTAGATTGTAAGCTATGAGATCACAAGGTGCTCTTTCTCTTTTTCAACATTTTCAGATCTAAATGTTACTTAGTCAACTATCAAGCTAGATTTACTTTTTCTTATATTTTTAATCACTTTCTGAATATTTTTCAAATTATATGTCCTGTATACAACATAGTATTAGATTTTGCTTCATTATTCAATCCCATTGTAAAATTTTTAATAATTAAGCATATTTATATTTACTTACACATTCCATGTACTTAGTTCAACCTATCATATCTTGGGTGTCTACTTAATATGTGGTCTACTTTATTTCTGTTTATCTCTGTTTTTAGTGTATCTTTGATATTTAGGAAGGTTTATAACTTGGTTCTCATTATTTTTGTAACAGTACCATTAGTTTTCTCTCACCTGTTACTTTCTTTTACTATTGATTCCATACAATATACATGATAGAAATTAGCCAATAAATACTCTTCCTATTTCTTCCTCTTACCTAGTATTTAACTTGAAATCACATCCCTTAAAAATTTTTATCTATAAAGCAATGAATGAATTTATTGTGCTTCTAAAATTTTCCTGATTATTCCTCAGATTCTTCATACATTATCACACATATACCCATTATATATTATAAAATCTCATTGATAAACATAATGCAACTTTCATTCATCATATATATATATATTATATATATGTGTGTGTGTATCTATGGCTTCTAATCTAGTTCCTCCATCATTTTAGTTATCTGAAGCATATTTTTCAAGAGTGTCTTCATGAAGCTTCAGGAGAATAAGCTTCCAAACCTTTTGGGATATTCATTACACTTCATCTCTGACATCTATAATTAAATATCATTTTGACCAAGTATGATATTTTTGGCTAACATTTCAGTTCTTGATTGCCTAAATGTATAACATTGGTATAAATATTTTGCCTTTAACCAGCATTCATTTATTTTCTTAAAAAGTAACAGTGGCCAACATTTATTAGACACTAACATCCACAGGTAGGTTTGCATTTCGGTCAGTAAACTGTGGTACAGATACTATACTGGTTGGTTTCCAGGCCATGTTGCCCTTAATTTTCTCTTTTCTGTTTTTATTTTTCATTAGTACATGTTTTCATCACATAATTATTACATTCCTTGTGAAGAGTCAAGACATGTATGTAACATATTTCAGTTTGTTTCTGATCCATCTCCCTCTCCTTCCCTCTCTCTCCTTCCATCTCTTGATCTCCTCTCCATTTCAACAAAATCTGTCTCTCTACTTCCTATTATCTACCTTTTATTTTGCTCTTTATTTATAACTTGAATGTCTTATATAAGAGAAACCATTCAACATGTAAATTCCTGTGTCTGATTTATTTCACTTAACATTGTGCTCTCAAGGTATATCCATTCTCCCACAGATGACTCAAATTTATCTTTATATGTAATATAGTAGTACTTCATTGTGTATAAATACATTTTCTCTATCCATTCATCTATTAATGAACATGAAGGCTGCTTTCAAGATTTGGCTATTGTGAACTATGCTGTAATAAACATGGATATGTGTATACACTGTTACAAGATGTCTTTAACACTTAGGGGAAAATTATAGAAGGGGAATAGCTAGGTCAAATGAAATTTCTCTTTTAGACTTTTGAGAAATTTCCATAAGGATTTCTATAGTACTTACACTAGTTCACATTCCTACCATCAATGCACAAGGGTTTCTTTACCCCACAGGTTCATGAGCATTTGTTATCATTTGATTTCCTGATAATAATCATACTTTGTGGAGTGAGATGAAATTCAGTGCTATTTAAACTTTAATCTTCCTGAGAGCCAGTGATGTTGATTATTTTTTCATTTACTTATTGACAATTTGTACTTCTTCTGAGTAATGTCTATTTCAGTTGTCCATTTTTTTTATTGAGTTCCTTATGGTGGGCTAATTGTTTTGAGGGTTTTTTTTATTCTAGTATTACTCTTTTATCTAAGAAATAATTGGAACAATTTTTTTCTCATCCTGTAGGTTGTTTCTTTTTTTAATTTTTATTTAAAGAGAAAAAAAGCATGTAAAGGGTAGAGATAATACAGAATTTCAGAAAAAAAGATAAACAATAAGAAATCACTAGTTGATACATTACATATTGTCATCTTAGAAATAGTTGTTCAAGTTACAAAATTAAAGCATACAAAGTAGATTATCAAACAGTGAGAGTGTAAATGGCTACGCATACATGAGTCTCTACATGTATTTCTATCCTTTCTGTATTAGAGGGAAAAACAAAACTTAGTAAGACAAAACAAAACAAATTCCTATAAAAATATGAAACCAAAAAGTCTTGTAAAACCACAGTACAAGGTGATCTACAATGATTGCTGTATTGTTTCTTATTATCTTCAATAGAATTGCCTATATCATCAGGCATAATTGAATATAGCAGTATAATTGAATATAGCAGTACATAACAATATTAGTAAAAAATAAAGCATGGTAGACAATATAAAACTTCAAAGGCAGGTAATAATCAAACCAGAGTGGATATTCTAGTGAATCTTGTCATCTTCAGTGCAGTTGCCTATACTCTCAGACTTGATACTATCAATCATAACAGCTTTGAATAAAATCTATCAATACAAAACAGTGATCTAACAAACCAGATTTGATTACAATCAGTTATGGTAAAACAGTG
>PVLA01013055.1:0-39546 GCA_004027455.1 Hydrochoerus hydrochaeris | reverse complement strand
CACAGGCTGGGCTCAAGCTTTCCTCTCCTGATTCACCCTGTCCAAGTGCTGTGATTGCCGTCTTGTACCAAAGTGCCCAGTAGTACAGGAAATATTAATAGGCTTTATCTTACCTGCCAATTTGATCTAAGGGAAATGGCTATGCAGAGATAATACAGAGATAGAAAAAGAGTCCATATTCAGGCTTAGTGGTAGGTAGTGTGAGGATGAATTCTCCAAATATCTCATTAAAGAAGAACAGGAAATTACCTGTATTTAACTATATGAGTTCCATGGTTTTATTTCTGACTTACTTACTCTTACTAAAGCTAATTAGTCTCAAGCCTCACAAGAGTACTGCTATACTGATAGTTAAATGTTCATTTTATTTTAATATCAAATATTCAAATTATCTCAACTATTTGTTGTTTTTATCAACATTTTTTAGGTCTCACAAGATATTCAAATGAAGTTTTGCATAATAAAATAGGTAATTAATAATTAAAAATATCTTAAAATCTCTGCACAAATTCTTAGAAATTTGATATAAACATTCATATTAAATATTTCTCAGGAAATGCTACTAGGCATTCTAATTATGTCATTGATCTTATTCTATCTGTAAACATTCCTCTTTTAATGACCTAGTTATTCTTCCTTCTAGATCATTAAATGAATTTGTTGCTAAGTAAGCCATTGTATATACATTACAATATTGAGAACAAAGAAATAGTCAAAGGAAACTCCAACTTAATGACTTTTCTTTTATTGTTTTTTGCATACTACATGCAGCACTGGAATGTATGAAAGAACATAACCTAAAATATAGTACATTACAATCAGTAAAATTATGATACTATATAAACAAGGAATAAATTGAGGCTCTATAAACAAGATATACAGAACTATAGAAAAAAGAACAACAAAAAAAGATTGGTCAGAAATTTGAGCAATATGTCATAAGTCTTAAGCACCTTAGCAGTAATTCCCCTACCATTGGTAATCAGGTAGAATGTTAAACAAGGACTATCTGTATAGTTCCATAACACATAATATCTGTTTCATTGTGATTTTACATTATTACAATACAAACATTTTCCTTTTCCTACCATTGTGCATAGACAATTTATGGGTTATTTTGTCAATAATGTCTCATTAATTTTTACATATTTTGATTTTCAGTTGAGTATATTTAGTTTTTTAGTAAACAATCAGATTTGCCATTAAATGTCACCAGTATACTATGCTATATTTTGTTTAATGTACCAGATTACCTGAGCTAATGGTTGCCTAATTATTTTTTTTGTTAAAACATTGCAAGTGTCGTGGGCATAACCCCATCTAAACATAATTCAGAAATAATGCAATAATATATGGAAAACTATACTAATTTAAGAAATTATGATATTACTCCTATAAATATAATTAACTAGCAAAGAATGTTTGGCACATTATGCAAAAAGATGTTTTTGAGTGTATATCACATTATAGCCTTTACTGCTTAGGCAAGTAGTAATCTAGTAGTAATGCTGCTATTGTATCTATTTGTTACACATACAAGAACACGATGACATCTATCTCTATATAGAGATCAAGAGAAGTAGCTATATGTAGGTGTATTTACTTTATTGTTTTCCCCTCTTCTCATTCACAGAAAAACTGAAATAGTTTGAGTATTTATTCCTCCCTGAGAAGAACTGAACATTCTTTGAAATTCAATCCTGTTAGATGAGTAATGGCCTTAGCTTTCTATTGGGCACATATAAAGTAATTCTCTGTACATTATTTTGAATTTTCCTTATTATTTTTATTAGTTGCAATATTGTTTCTTCATCTAAAATAGAAGTAGAATTTTATGTATTTATGATGGGTCTTTTTTTCAATTCAATATGAAATATTCTCTAAAGTTAATTGAGGTTCTTTGGACCCATGATCACATTATTCAGAAAGCTACTGCTTAGCTCCAAAATGTATGTCACTGCATATGCTAAGTACTAGTAAGTACAACTTAATATGTTGCATAATATAAGGACTAAATCACATGAATTTGTCAATGACAAACTTATATTTTCTGTCTTCATATTTATAATTCAAGTAAGTTTTCTTTCTGAGACTCTCTATTAATTTAAATATAAAGACCAAGATTCTCTAGGCTAAATACCATTCAAATAGCAAGACCATGGGAAATAGAGTAAAATGTCATAAGATTGGTTCCAATTGAGTAAGGCAGTAAAGATTACTCTGAAAATAAACAAGTAGAAACTTGATGATGGAAATCAATAAGGTGACAGTAAGTTCTATGTATAATCAAGTAAAGCATGATAATATGTCTTTAAACAAAAAATAAAGTAAAAACTGAATAATACGAATTTTTATTATGAGTGTCAAGTCCTACTATATGGAACAAAATAACAATAGTTACAATAAGTTCTTATGTAGTTCAAATTAATAAGATATTTTTAACATTTTTAGCACAAGTAAGTGATAAATGTTTGAGATGTAAATATGCTAATTACTCTGATTTACTCACTGTACACCAAAAACATAAGTCAAAGTATCTTCTTGGGCTCTATGAATATGTCAGTTTTAACAAGTAGTTATGCACCAGTTTTTAAAATTTAAATACTTTACATGTAACTCTTAATTTCAGAACATAAATATTTTAGAACTTAAATATATGCCATTCACATTTGAATTTGAGAATTACATCAAGAACTGAGCAATTCTATGCTCTTATTTAAATCTTGTAACAAACATTGTACATTGTTACTTCTCTTGTTTCAATTTTACAGGTTAATACCATGAGAAAATTTTGAGTAAATTTTTCAATTGTGAGTTGTTTCAAAACTTTTGCTTTGAAGCATATTCCTTTGCCCAGTTAGATTTAGGCAATTTTTCTAGTCAAGGTACTGTACTAAATACCACTATTTACAGATTGTTAGAATTGATTTTAAAATTTGTTTGAAATATATATATAGTATAATTTATACACATTTATTTCATGTCATATATATGTGATTTATAGATACCATATTTAAATAGAGGAATGCATACACATAATACCACTTATATAATTAGACAATATGTAAAATTTCATATTTCTATATTTCTATATAGCTTGTGATAAGTCATTACATGGAAATATATTTAACTAAAACTGTGACATTTGGTTGATTCAAGAGGAAACTGGAAAATAATAGAAGGGAATTATTCCTAATTGGGTAATTTTGATGGAGAGATTTACATTTTTTGTCATCTGAAAATTGAGAAGTTGCTCTAAAGTGTTCACATGTGATTGTATATTTGTGACTGGAAGGAAAACATCTGGGCAGTATTTATATTAACAGAATGGTCTATATGGCTAGAGCACAATCTGGAACACGTGGAAAGCAAATCCAAACAAAGATTGCTTTATTTGTTGTTTCACTGGTTTCTTATGCAACATGGCCTTTCTTTCTCTTTAGTGTGTGTCATTAATGGTAAGAACCAATGGAGGTGTTACAATGTGATGCAAAAGCTAAAGGAATCTATTAGAATAAATGAGAGAGTTTAAAAACTTTAGTTGTTCACCTTAATTCCACATCAAATTCAGAGCTCAGCACTGAGAAAATCAGTTTGATAAACAATCATTTTTACCTTCTTCCAAAGAACTTTTCTCAAGAAGATAATGTATAAATAGTACATAAAATTTTAATTAAGTCTACATAACAATTTCCTGAAAATAAATTATCTGAATTTGTCTTCAAATATCAATTGAATTGTATAAACATATAAGTATTTAGTATAAGAAGTAAACAGATTTTAAATACACATGAACCATGTCATGAATCCATGTGATTAAATCTTAATTAATTTGAAAGTTTTACTTTCAAATTTAAAACATCAAATATTAATTAGAGAAAAAATATTATACCAAGAAATTTCACCACAATTGAGAAAGAGGAAAAAGAATTTTTTTTGGATTTTGTTTGTGTTTTCAAACTTGATAATGACCCTATCTGAATTTATCATGAAATTCCAAGATCATTTATTTAATGAAATCATTTGTCAAAAATGATGAATTCTTAAATCTATAATGGAAAATTTTAACTACTTTTAACTAATACATAGTCCAAGAAGATAACTGCCAAAAATTTTCCATTTTATATCTCCATAGTAACTTTTCTTACTTATATGGTATTTTTTAATAATATCTGTCATAAAAACAAGACTTTAAAAGATGTAATTGATTGCTTTAATAAGGTTTAACATAAGGTGCAATGAAAATTCAGGTAAAACTTACTATTGCCCATTTTTCCTAAAAATTTACATGATCAGTATATATTCTAGATCAATAAATAATTCCTTATCAGAGGTGTTTAAAAGCCTTACTATAAAATCCATAAAAATTGTATCTGCCTCTAAAGCATGTATTATTAACCTTTGCATGATTACTTTGCTGAAAGCCTGTTAGCTACAATATATACTGACTGTGATTCATTTTTTAATACATTCAATGACTCAGCTCATTTTTCTTTTCTAGTACAAATCAGAAATAGATTATTGGCAATTTCCAGTTATTACACATTGTCAAACCCCTCATTGACTACCATTTGCTAAATTTTCACTTTCAGTGAAAATATCTAGAGTAGTACTGAGAAAAGTACACCAATGATTAGTTTTCAGGAAGCTTATGCATCCAGTGTGGTTTGTAGAAATGTAAAGCCTTGATAGTCTAAATTTTAGTATAGATAGCTCTGGGTTTTTTTAAATCTATGTTTAGAAAAAATTATTAGGTGCATGATGTTATATTTAAATACTATCAATAATGTTGTTTTTTTCAAGAAATACATTTATTCTGGAGATTTATAAAATGCTCATAAAATATTGGAGATTTATAAAATACTAGTATTTACTGTTTTTATCATTACTATGTAAGATGAATGATAATATTTTCTGTTATCCTTACATGTCCAGTTTTGTTAAAAGATATTTTTAAATAATAAATTTCACAATTAGTCTAGAAGAATTGTATCTAGCACCAAGAATTTTGCAAGTCCTCAATAAATACATATATAATTGAATTGAATAACCAAATTATATGAGATATGGCATTTTACTTTTCCTTCTAGGGACCAAAATTGCTACTAGAATTTTGACTTCTCAAACACTAAGTATATTCATCTATTCATATTTTAGTTGGAAGTACATCATTAATATTTACTATCTTCAGGGAAACATAGAAATTCAGGGAATTGTGAATATAGATAAGAGATATTCAACAAGGTGCTGATAAATGCAGAATTGGAAACATATGAAGCATGGAAAGAAAATGAAAATAAGATAGAATATGCTTCAAATATTTATTTTCCTGATCATGTGACCCCTTAGGGATCAGAGTTGAAGCATTTTTCATTTAAGTGATAGACATATTAAATCCATGATGATAAAAATTTACAGTTGAAAATGTGGGTATTTTTTGCTTGAAATATTTAGCCTGTACTAATCAAAAATCATAATTCTCTAGTCTGTGTCACCAATTAACTTTATTAATTCTACTTCAACAGCCAAAAAGTGGCTAGTGTTTCTATTGTTTACCAACTTATTTTTTTTCTTTTAAGTAAATCCTCTTGTTTTAGATTAGATTAGCTTTCTAATTATTATATAGAATAACATAGTGTTTCTGCAGTCTACAACTAACATTAATATAATGCTTAAACTTCCATATATGTAAATTCTGAATTGTTTATTAAAATTAGTTATGATTATATAACAGCCTATATCTCCATGATCAAATAAATGCATTAAGAAACTGTGATATCTCTACACAATGTAGTACTACTCTGCCATAGAATAGACTTCAATCACCCATAGGAGAAGTAAACTAGACACACAACCTCAAATACTACATGTTTTCTCTTACATGAAAAGCACAATATAAATAAAATACAAAATAAAAAACAGTAATACAGAAAAAAGAGAGGAAAAATGCTAATATCCAGCATGGACAATCTAACTAAAAGGGTACCCTGATTTAGTATAATTGTCTTTTCTATTTCATATGATTTTCACCTGTCAGTCTGGCTATTCATTTGTATATATGATAATTAATCTTATAATGACCTCTAATTAAATGAATCTGATGTTGACAAAATAAAAAAGAAAGGAAGAGGAAAAATAAAAAACTGAGATGTGTTATATACATGAGCTAATTTCTATAATGAATGTAATCATTATGTGCTGCAAAACTATACTAATAAGAATTAAAAATAAATATATAATCTATTTTAGATTGTTTTTTTATTTTACCTGATCTATATTCTGTCTCTGTATAGAAAAGCTGATTTTTAAATTAAGTCTTGATTTTATAACATAGTGCTGCAATTTCATTAGTAGAAAAACACAAGAAATTCTTAGTTTATCAATACTCAGTGACTAGAATGATAAACATATTTCTAAACAGTCAATGGCTCCATAATTTAATATCAAATCTCACATGTTCTGAGGAAGTTCCCAGGCATGTTGCATAATCTAATTGAGCTTGTGTTATTTAACTTACAAGTTTCTTCTTTTTTCCTCTCAAATCATTGTAGCTATTTCTCCTCTGAAATTATTTAAAGCAAATGGAAGAAAAATCCTTCCTTTATTCTTTGTCTTTCCCCTTTAAATTACCTTTGAAATTACATGTACCAAAATACCATTTATAAACCTTGAATCTTAGTGAATCTCACAGGCTCAGATCAGGAAATAAATTTTGAAATAGTAGAAACTGATAGAAATGAAAAACAAACATACAAAAAAAGCCACCCTAAATAAAAGTAGATATTGCCTTAAAAGCAAGAATAAAAGATAAGCCACATAAATGAAATATAACTCTTTCAGAAACAAAGTAAAACAACAAAACAATGCACTACCTCATTCCCCTGAAGAAACACTGACTCTCTTCCAATAAATTTAGTTATTTCTAATACTTTTTCTTTTTTTATAAATGCATAATAATGGCAAGATTACTTTGTTTGCAAATCCTCCAGACAGAATTCCTTTTGTTGCAATACTATAGCTAAAAATTTCCAGAAATGCTGTGTTCTAAGCTCATATTCTATGTCTTATTAAGCAATAAAAAATATTTAAAATCTAGTTTTAACTTCAACAAATTCTATGTATAGTTCCAAATTTTCTTTGTAAATAGGAAAGAAAATGTAGCAGGATACAAATATTTGAGACATTAAATAAAATGTGCATTAAAATTATTGCTCATGGTTATAATTTTAAAATGTCTTTTTGTTTAATAAGGTCAGTTAAGCTAACAATTTCCATCTTATTCTCATGAGATTCAACATAATTATCACACAAATTCAAAACCAAGAGAAACTCTATTAAATTTTTGCAAATGAAACAGAAACCAATCTTTAGATTTTTAAAAATATGCAAGTATATGAAACAAACAAGTGCTGATTAGCCTATAATTTGGTATACATTAATAAAGGAGAGTATGAGAACTGCAAAAAGTTTAAAAAACATGGAAGGTTAAGAACATATTGTAGAAGCAGCAAAAAGAGAAAGCAGCTTCATTAACTGTGAAAAAATTCACAAAATTGCTGAGATTGCAGACACACCTAGTAAATACTAGTGACCTGGTGATAGTTTATGATGTTAATTATGTGTACACAGTATGTACATAATATATGAGTGATTATAATCAATTACAATGTCTCCCAGGGCCCTGCCTTTTATGCAATATAGGACCAAGCATTCCAAGGTAGAGTATCTAGCTATTTTCTTTTAGTAAAGAACAGATTTCTTAACTACAAAAAACTATCTCTCACTTTCTCAAATGGAGACAATCAGAGCTAATTTTTAAACTCAATTAATACACAAATATTTAGTACAAATATTTTGTTCCGAATCACCTATAATTTAGGAAGAACCTCCGTATTCAGGTGGTTATTTCATGCAAACTCTTATCACATGCTCCTCGTGAACACCTTCGCTCTCTGCTACACCTTACTGGTGCCCACAGTTCTAGAAGTTAGGACAATACTGACTGCCTTTCTTTATATTTAGCAACTAAACGTTTGCATTACTAAACAATGTTTTTCAGTTTCATCTCATTTTGTCTTGTATGAATGGAGCCATTGTTTATTTATTCTTTGCTCATTTGTTTTGCCAATATTTGTTAACGTTTGCTCATACATCTACTGGTTTCTGTAGAAGTGGGGAATCTTAGTCATTGCAAATTGCAACATTACTCTTTCAGCATTCTACATATGTATGTATGTCTGTGTCTCTCCTTCTCTGGCTTTCTCTCTATGCCTCAGTCTTCTTGACCTCTAAAATATATTTGCTAAAACATACATCCCTTTCTCTTAAGTTCTCTTTTATCCATTCCCCCTCCTCATTTGTTTGTGGAAACCAACATAATTTTTAGATCAGTTGATTAATTTCAACTATGATCGAATTACTGATAGAAACATCGAATTCTAATTTATAATATTTTGTTTTGTCCTTTTTTATTTTTATATATGCTATGTCACTTTTCTGAATAGTTGGCTGTCTACAGATATCTTCAATAATTAAAGAACACTTATTTTTGCATAATGACCGTAGTTGCTGAAGGTGACAGATACTTTATTATTTGAAATATGTAAGGCCTATTCGGACATCTGTTTTAACATCGTTGTTTATAATTTTGTTTTCTCACTTGTAATGTCTTTTTTCCCTTGTGCTTATTTGCCTTGTTTTGTGTTTTGCTTGTTGTCAAGTTCTATGCCTGTCAGAATTCCCCAAATCCTAGTTTGAAGGTGTAAAGTTGTCTTCCTAAAGAAGAATTTCTATTTGTTCCTGCCAAGCACATGAAGCAAGAAAAATGGAGAATGATGTTTTAAAAATCACTAATAACTATTTTGTGATTTTTTCAATAATATGAATGATATGTTATTATTTCTGTCTTAACTGAGTAAAGATCCAATAGATGAAAATACGTACTGGTTAAACCTTGGGGTCATTTCTATATATGAATCTTCAAATTAAATATTGTACAGCATTCCATTTTCTATATATTTTCGTTAGAAGCATTTCTTATCCTAATGTATTTATTTTGTATAAATATATCATTTCAAATCATGTTGGGCAGTATTGTTTCAGGATACATACCATTATTTGATTTGTATTGAAATAATTTTGGCATATCAGAATTTAACTTAATAGTTGTAGTACATTTTTAAAAAAACATTCTTTATTACTTTGTGGATAAAGTGTTTTCAATTATACACAGCTGTTGTCTGTTATCAAACACATTCATCATTCATCTATATGATTTTTCCCATGATATGTAGTAATAACATTTCCCTTAAATCTTTTTGGAAGAATCTGTGAATTTACTCTCTTAATATAAGTCTAGTTACTGTTACTTTTGCTTTTTTTGTGTTTACCAAGTTGTTGTATTACAAGATGTATTTTAGAAATTTTTTGATTTTATTCTACATTAATCAACTATATGAATTTTAATATCAGCAATATAAAAATCATACATCAGTTTTTCAGTGAATTTGTATATTCTAAAATGCCTTATTTAATAAACAGTTCTGTGAATTGAATTTTCTCATGTATCATAGTATATTTATGAATGGAATAATAAAATAAATAATACTCTGTAATTATCCTTAGTTTCTGCATCCTTTACTTGCAATGATAAATTTCATGAGCTCCAAATTCAATCTGAGAGTACTAAGTATGACATGCGAGGACAGTTTCTAAAATATGTAGTCACTCCTTTCAAAATTTGATCCTAGGCCAGGGATTTAGCACAGCAGCATAAGCACCTGCCTTGTAAGCATGTGGTCATGAGTTTGATTCCTAGTACCAAAAAAACATTTTTCTGATTCTCACATAGACTAGTTTTATCAATAAATTACAATAACTAATGAGTTTTAAATATATATTTATTTGCAAATATTGTAATAAACATATTGGTGCATGTATTGAGGTATGTACTAGGTTCTTGCTCACATCGAGACATCCCTAGGTTTATTTGCGAGAAAATTTAGGTAAGTTACTATTCATAGTGGTAATGAAGGATTTTGTGTGTCACTTTAAGTACATATAGGAATATTTAGATAAGTTGTAAAATACTAACTTTTTGCTAAAAGGAAACTGGAAGTGCTTTCTCTATCGATTAAGTTGTTGGGATGCCCCAGGTGTATCTATGAGAGTATTTACAGTGAGGATCATCATATACGTCAGTGGGTAGAGTAGGAAAGATTCACCCTCCATGCGGGGAGGCATTGGCATCGTCCAATGGACTGCTGACCGGATGCAACAACAACACCAACAACAGAGGAAATGCTAACTTGCTCTGGAAGCAGAGCTACCGTCTCCTGCATTTAAGCATCAGATGAACTGATTCTCTGGCCCGCGGATTCCAGTCTATACACCTGCAGCCTGCCGGACTTCGGACATTTTCTCCTCTTGAGAATTATACGATGGGGGTCCTTAGTTCTAAACTCATTGACTCTAGTGGGTCATTCTACCAAGATTCCTGTTCTCTACCTTTCAGGTGATCTGTCTTAGAACTTCTCAGCTTTTCCCATATGTATGTGTACTATCACTTTGTTATCTCTTCAAAGTACTGACTAAAACAATAGTTAAGTAGTTTTACTCTCTACGTATCAGGAACTTGAATTATAAATAAAAGTTACACCACATGAAGTATCTACACATAATTAGAATAGCAAAAGCCACTAAACAGTAGATCTGACAAGACTCAGGCAATCATGGTTATAATTTATTTGAATAAATTATATTCAAATAAAGGAAAATGATAGATTTTAGCAGCATGGTTGCCAGTTCCTAGTGTCAATTTAGAGGTTGGCAAATTTTCCCAGAGTATTTAAGGAGATAATATTTTTGATCCAAGTGGGATAGATAACTTTGGGTAAGAAGAACAATGTTGAAATTTATACATCCCTATAGTGTATATGTTACTATATACACAGTGATTCTACTTATTCTTGGAATACAAAGCAAGAATCCCAGTGGACTGCAGAAACTGCAGATCAGCATATATATATATATATGTTTTCCTCTGTGGCATTAACATACAGTACAGTGATTGATCTGATCTATGTTTTATAATCAAGTGCATCCTTTGACTCACAGTGCTAGCACGTGGTGCCATTATTAAATAAAGTAAGCATACCTTAAATGCAAACTCTGCCATGTTATAAGGATCATAATTCAGACAGGTAGCGATACCAGCTCTAAGAAGGAGCATATGAAACATTTATATGCTGGATTAATGGATGATTCATGGCCTTGATGTGGCACAACATGATGGCATGAGATACCATCATCCTTCTCACACTGACATATAATTTAAAATGTATACATTGCTTATTTCTAGTATCTTCTCTTTGACATATTTGCACCATAGTTGACCATTAGTAACTGACACCATAGAAAAAGTTATGGTAGATATGAAAATTCTACATGTATAATTACATTTGCTATACAATCCTTCTGCTAAAATAATCTACTCCTTAAAACAACCTTGGACATAGACAAAAATTAACAACAATTTATCTTTCATTTTTGTACCATAGAATGTGACAATACAAATAGAATATATGAAAGTCAAATGAATGGAAAAATCACTATCAGAGGCAGTGAACCAAAGGGATTAAATGAATATAATTACATCTATATTTGGAATGTGTTCCAAAAACAGGTTTAAAATTGTTAATGCAATATGTAAACTCCTCTCCAACACCTCTAAAATTCAAGAGTAATTGAAAACATGACGCCCTCATGTAAACTAACTGCTGCTTGCAATTTTCACTTTGTACTCTACCATTGAAATTTTCATTTTGAGACGTAATTTTATGAAGCTGAAAATCAGATTCAGAGCTCCTAATTTAATGTTAGCTACTAGACAATTCATTGTTTTATTTTTACTTATTTTTTCAATGAGGTTTTCCTTCATTCTCATGAGATACAATGAGAACATAATCACATGACATAAAATGTAACACATTCTGCTATATTACTAGGTTGATGAACATATTTTTCAGGGAAATTCTGTAAGATAAAATTACATTTCTGAATAGTGATCAGTACTCATTTGTAAGCTTTGTTGTGAAGTAACAAGTGCTGTTAATCTACGTGTTTTCTAAATTATAATGCCCTTGGCTGTTTAGTAATTAATTTCATGATAATGTTAATAACTTTTTTTTAACATTTGAGAAAACATGTTTTAAAAGAGATATATCTAAGACAAATGAAGAAAAAAAGTAACATCATCTTACTTTTAGTAAGGACTAAAAAAAGTAGAAGGGCATGAAATAATTCATATCCAGAAAAGTATATTTGCCTTTAGTAGTTAGAGAATGATGAGAAATGAATATGTATAAATATGTTTATCAGAATATTTTAGGATGATGTATAGATGTATAATAAGTACTATATACATTATATTATATATGTTGCTCTAAAATGTGAGCTTTTAAAAACTGTCATAATACTTAAAACCCAGTAAATAACCGAATTTACAATGGCATGGAAAATGAGAGCAGTGAGAAAACCTACAAAATGTGCACTGACAATTGCATGCAGACTGAATACCTACTAAAATATAACTGTATTTTGAACTTTAAAATATTTTTATTTCTAAATATTCTGAAAAATAATCGAATTGAAAACCTTTTTAAATATAAAATTTATGATAAAATGTAGATATTATTTATTCCATTAGTTTGATAAGATTGTTTTAATAAGGTTTCATAACGTGAATGATTTAAACAATAGAAATTTGTTCTCCCAGTTGTAGAAGCTAGAAGTCCAAAGTCAATGTAACTAAAAACTTCAGAGAAAAGAATATGTTTGAAGAATTTGACTGTGTTACACATGGCTTTCTTATGTTTTATGTTTTTCTTGCTCTATATTTGACTATACCTCCAAATTTCCCCATTTGTCCTAAAACTAGTAATGTTAGAATAGGATGCATCTGACTCCCCCATTTTAACTTAAATAATGACATTTAATTTATCATTATTTTAAAATAAGGTCACAATTTAGACAGTGGACTGATACATAAACACATTTTAAATTCTGGGGTGCTGGGGTTTGAATGTGTCTCCAAACAAAGCATGTACTGAAAAGAAAATGCTGTGGATTGGGGCCAAGTGAGTTTTTATTAAATTATGGAGGGTTTTCATCATAATCTGGACACTGGATTGTTGACTTCCTAGACCGTTGAAGTATACAAAGCAACTTTTTTTCCTTGTAGGTTGTCCAGGCTCAGTTATTCTTTTAATCTTTTTTAGCAACACACCATGGAGTAAAACAGGAAAAAAATTATTCTACCCAATAGAGTACTTACTCTTTTCTCCAAACACATTTGAGCTTAGGTTAAACTTATTTTGCATATGACTTTCAAATATGCAAAATATATTAACTTCACCACAAGATCATCAAAATGCTTAACCCATTCAACATCAACTCTAAGTCCAAATGGTATATGAAGTGGATACATGTAAGACTTAAATTACGATTATCCTGAAGCTAAATGCTTCTTGAGCTATAAATCAGTGAAACTAGTTAATTATTTCCAATGAAAATATAGTATATGAAGTATCGGATAGATTTTCCAGTTCTACAAGGAGAACCAGAAACAAATAAATTGGATCATGGGTACCAAATAAATCTAAACACTGGAATAGAAAACTTCATTAGACTTTAAGACTTTTTAACAATTTGGTTTGCAGTGATACTCTGTTTTTCAGGCCTAACAGCGTGGGATCATCAAGTTCTGAGCCCAATAAGTCTCCCTCCCTCTTTTCCTCTCTCTGTCTCCCTCATTACTTTCTCTCTCTCTTTCTCTATATATAGATAGGTAGATTTAGATAGGTAGATACAGATATAGATGATATAGATATAGATAGATGACACAAAAAGAGAGAAAAAAGTACTGTAATCTAGCAGGGAAAATGTACCTGAATGTATACCTTGACCCAACACAATTTTCTTACATGCTTTGTATGTTCTTTGTCCTATTAGTCTGGTTTTCAACCTGTATATTCATAATTAACCTTATAAAATCTTATAAGATAGACAAATGCATCTGATGTTGGAAAATTACTTGAGGAAGAGGAAAGGGGACTGACATATTTTATGTGTATATACCCATCTTCTATAATATAATTTGAAATCTGGGATTGTAGTGCCCCCTTAAGTCTAGATACACAGCTTTCATTGTGGCAGTATGAAATCATATTTTTGATTTATCTTATGGGGCCAGGGATTTAGCTTAGTGGCATAAGTGCCTGCCCTGGCAAGCTCAAGGTCGTGAGCTTGATCCCAGGTAGAAAAAAAAAATTCTGGAAATTTAGCTCAGTGGTATAAGTACCTGCCTGGCAAGTGCAAGGTTGTGAGTTTGATCCCTGGTAAAAAAAAAAAGAAGAAGGAAAGAAGGAAAGGAAAGGAAAGGAAAGGAAAGGAAAGGAAAGGAAAGGAAAGGAAAGGAAAGGAAAGGAAAGGAAAGGAAAGGAAAGGAAAGGAGTAATATTTTTAGGGTAGGTACAGACTACCACCTTCCACTCCCATTATATCTTTTATACAGTGTCCTATGAAGTGGAATATTCTTTATTCCTGAAATAGTGGTCACCTTCAAATTATGCTTCAAAACATAACACATGTCATGTTTTAAACCAATGTTTCATGAAATATGGGTTCCTTTTTCCCAGCAGTCTCAAGGATTCAGCTTTTACCATTTGAAACTATTCTTCTAGAAACAAGATCATTATTGATAATGTTTAGAATGCCATTCTACTTTTGTTTCCTTGATTCCCTATCATGAAAATGAGTACTAAGTATGTGTAGATCTGACTCATTTCAAAACAACATCTATAAACTATCCATTCTGCTGAGGCCCAGTTTAATGCAGTGCAGAGCAAGCAGTGATTGGTATTAATAAATTTGCATAAAGTAAATTGAGAGTCTGTCCTAGCCTTATGTGACTTGTAGTGAAGCCCACAGTTGGCATGTGGATGAGATAAATCCTAGGTCAGTGACCAGGGCCCAGAATCAAAAAATCATCTGTGAAATCCTAGGGCCACAAAGCAAGATAGCATTGCAGCTGAGGACTTTGTAATCCAAATTCCTCAGTAGCTGCAGTTAGAAGATAAACATATCACTAATTAACCACAGCCTATTTCTGTGTTTCTCACAAGAATATTTTGTTCTTCAACTCAGTCCTTGCCTGCATCAACAGCTCACCCCACTGCTCCCTGAAACCCACCAGCACACCCCCAATAAAACTGTGCACTAATAAATACTGGAGACATCAGTGCCCCATGATCTCAGTTTTTTTGGTTCTGATCATCTTGATTCTGCCTGTAATTAAAATATATCTTGTCTTTCATTCCTTCATTTTAGTCCTGAGCAGATTAGTGGTCCAAGGTCAGGGCCCTGATACAATTCATTCATGACTAAATAATTCCATTATGGAAACATACATGGAATATATATTGTAGTATATAATATATACATGAATTTATAAAAATTATGCAAAATGAGCACTGGATTTGCAGATAGATTTTTTTCAGTTTTTATGTTTCATTGATGCATGTCTCCATTACATAATGATTGATGCATGTATATCTATTTTTATGGTGGCACAATTCATACAAAATCTTGGAAGGTGGCTCTGTGCCTGTTAGCAGATTAATGGCTACAGGAAATATACAGCTTATTAACAATCGAGTATTAGTCTACAATAAAGAAGGATAAAATTAAATTATTTGTAGGAAAATGAATGAACCTTGATATCATAACATTAAAAAATAAATCAGACACACAGCTGAAATAACACAGGACTTCATTTATACAAGGTAACCAAATAAGAGCTAAGTAAGAGACAGATAATAGCAAGTACATGTTTTTCAAGAGTATGAGGGAGGAAGAACAAAGTGAGGGAATAACAATAAACAATTGAAGTGTGCTATGTACATATGTATTAATTCCTTTATAACACTTACAAAATCTAACATTGTATGTCTAAATAAGTAAATACATACCTTAAAACAATGAGTACCAGAAGACAAATTTTATAAGTTTAACTGACAAATTCTAGTAACACTCTTTGATCCTCATATTTCTACATTTAATGAAAGTACAAAAGTGCTATGCAAATTTAATTGCAATATTTATGTAATTGAAGAGTAATAGACATATGTTAATGAATTCTCAAGTACTCACAGTAAGATCACATTTCTCCATAGTATCCATGAATGTATTCTGCTTTGATACTTGAGGATTGCATGACTACCTTTCCGGAAAGAAATGCAGGGGTCCTCAAAAATTTTTCTATTCTGTAAATATTTTATATTTTAACTTCTATAACCACTAGGATCACCTAAATATTTCATCAAACATTTCTGTAAGAAAAGTTTGGCCACAGATTTTACTATTACAGTCTGACAGTATTTTTGGAAACTCATAGCCTATCAACCATGTTCTATTATCAAGTTATCTATCCATATATCAATAATACATCTTCAGTTAAACTATAGAACTTAGTTTTTATACAAAGCAGTAGAGTCAAATAAATTTCTGCATTGTGGAACTGACCTTCTTTTTAGTAACCTAGATTTTCAGAATATAAACTATCATTATTAGATTCCCTATAAAACAGAATATGAATAAGTGCATCGAGCATACATATAAAAGATCAGTCATAAAATTATATATATAAAATTTTAAAAATTATTTATATTTTATTTATTCTTGAGATGAGTATGTTTCAAAATATTGATGATGCTTTGAAATTACCTTAGGAGACCTTGATATATCTTGGCTTACCTCTATTTTCTCTTTTAGTTACATTAGTGTCATATTCACATCCAATGAAATCTGTGGATTAAAAAGTTCCTAGATATCAGGTTTTTTATTACGTGGAAGCAACTAGGAATAGAAACTAAATTTATGTTCCTTCAGATGAAAAAATAAAAATGTCATTAGAGTAATTTTAAGAACAGCCTTTGTAAAAGAAGTATACCAACAGAAGCAACACCACAGAAGGAAAAGTGAAATACTTCTCATTTGTACAGATATATGCATTGCTACTTTTCTTTTAATTATATTATTTCCAAAAGAGTTTAATATATTGAATTAGATCAGTGTGCAAATTATTTTTTTATATATTTTCTCTTGAGGAATCTTCTGTGGCTAATTAAATGTGATCCTTTTTTATTAGCAATGAAAGTGAGAATTCCTATCAAATCTTGACTCAATAATGGATTTATTTACACACAAATTCAATAAAATATTAATATATATATACATATACATAAACAAATAGATTTTATTGTATTTTAGACAAGGCCTCATTGTGTAATTCAAGGTGGTCTTATATGCACTATGTATCACAGGTTAGCCCCAAAATCATACCATTCTCCTGCCTCTGTTTCCCAAGTGCTGGAATTACAGTCACCCCCCAACATGCCTAGCTTAGTTTTGATTCTAAAAAATTGAGAAAGAAAAAAACTTTCTACAAGAAGAGTGTAAAATATTGTATTATTTTTTATTAACTGTATCACATGAATAATGATAAATCAATTTCATGAAAAAAGGTGATACTTTTCCTCACTATCTTAAAGGTATTTCTATAAGCACTATGCAAAATTGATTAGTCCAGTGTGAATTATTTTTCGTGAAAAAAATGAGACTTTTCATCACTATAGGTATTATTAAGTTGCATGTTTAAAAACATAAAGAAACACTTTTTCAGATTATATGTTCAAGACCATTCTGAAAATGAGAAAAGAATGTTCAAACATGTATTCTGTCAAAAACATCTCAGAGAGGTTCAGCTCCTTGCCCCTAATGTCAAGCTGATAGTTAATACTGTGCTTTCATTAATAAAGATCTAAAAATTTGTTCCCATTTGATGCCATATCTTCTGGCCATTTGTTTCTTCTTTAAACAACTATTATTTGGATTTTTCCAATAACTCTTGTAAAACTTTTTTCTCTCAAATTAATTTAGCTTCTCAAATACTTTTTACTCAAATGTAAAATTTAAAATTATATTGTTAATCATTTAAATTATATAATCTCCTTTTATTGATATCACTCCTTTAAATTTATGTTGAAGAAAAACAAATATAGTTACGTCACTCTTAAGGACAAAAAAGTACAATTTCCTTAAGATATTTCAAAGACAACTCTCTTAATTCTCAATATGAAGTTTCTGTTTAGTCTCCTTTGTGACAAACATTGTGAGTGTGTGTGTGTGTGTGTGTGTGTGTGTGTGTGTGTTTGTGTGCAGGCAAGCACACAGCACAGGGGAACGAATTTAGGGCCTTTGCAATGAACTATATGCTCAGTCTTTTTTGCTTTGTTTGATTTTGAGATGAGTTATCACTAAGTAATTTGCCCACACTTAGGTCAAATTGTGCTCCTCCTGCATCAGCAAATTACATTCTTTAATGTCAAATACTTAAGTATTTTTCTTTTTGTTCCCTGTGTCGTAGTATCATTTTTCTAGCTGTGCAATGTTCCAGTGAGTCTATACATAATAATTTATGTTATAACAACTGCAACATATTTATGGTTATTTTGAAGTACCTCATAAATACCTGAATTTAATTTTCTTCAACATAAATTTAAAGGTAGTCAAAATTAAAAATACACTTGTGTCTACAACTAAACTTAAAGTGCTCCTGATAATTTTAAAGCCTCTTCTATGTCTTCCTATTTGTTTAATTATATAACTATCTACCAAATCCTAATTTATAAATGTATTATCTTCCATTGAATATGCACATGAAAGTAGTGATGTTACTTCATACATATTTATTGTAATAGAAAACTGTCACTCAGAGATAAAAAAATCCATGTAATAGTTATGTAACTACTTACTATAGTAACAGTCATGTAATAGATTTGATATTATCTGCAACCTATAAAAGACAAATTAAATTAAATCTTAGGAAAATTTTAAATTTCATACTTTAAGATATGTTTTTCTACCATTACCTTTGAAAGACAAAAATGTACAGTGTAAAATTGATTATTAATGAATAAAAATAAATCAATATTTCAACGTTTTTAGAAAGTTTTAACTTTTCATCAAACATAGGAATAGTTAAAATAATGTCAAATTGATTTAATGGGTTAAGTAATGATTTATTTTAAAGAAATATCACACAGTTGTTCTACAAATTTGTTGTCCTTCACTGAGAGTAGCATGCATGAAAGAGGCAAAAGGGAACTTCTAAGGAATATAAAACTATGAAAAGAACTCTTTTACCTCAGAGAAAGAGTGGTCCTTAATGAACCACAAACTCTATCATTAAGTGTAAGACCACACTTGTTATGATTTCTCTCCATATAGCAAAGATCACTCTTTATCATGCTTTTAATTGCATACTTGCTCAGAATGTATGAATCAAGATTCTGGTGCTGACTGGGTGACAGTCTGGCCATTTTGAATTTAGCCTAATAATACCCAGAACAAAGAGATCAGTTGAGAAGTTCTTAGAATCTTTATTTAAAGAATGTGCAATAACAACTGTATTCTTTTAACCTGAATACTTTGTGATAATTTGTAAAAAGGCAATGAAAAAACTACTATAGACTATTGCACTGCTTCTATCTTTTCTATGTACTTTGATTCATCACTTCCTTCATTTTCTTTTTCTTTCTTGCTAAGAAAGCTTACTAAACATCCGTTGTGTACAATCCACTGTGTTTTAGACTATGGTCATGTGCAGAAATCAGACCAGATATTGAACATTTTTTTAACAAATTCAGGTTTGGTAACTCATTTATACTCTTCCTATCTACAAAAGAGTTTAAGGAAATTAATGCTATTAAAATAACTACAAGAATAATAAATAAATGAGAAATATTATGGAAAGTTAGTATTTTTTTTTATCAGTACCAGGCATCAAACTCACAATGGTGCATTTGCAATGCAGGCGCTTATGCCACTGAGCTAAACCTCCAGCCCATTAGTATTATTATCAATCCAGTTAGATAAATATATTGACTTTACTAATCCTTTGAAAACTTTATGATATGGATATTCAAGTTTTTTTAAATGTTAGAAAATTATATTTTCGGTATTTTGCAATGGTCTATTATACTTTTAAGGCTTTAATTTTGCATTTCTTATCTTGCTTACTATTGAATTTCTAGCAGGTTGGTTTAAGAAATGACTCAGGTGCTATTCAGAGGTCAAAAAGACAAATTAATTGACATTTTTCTAATTATTAAACAAAGCTATTTTTACTTTTATTTAAATTATAACAAATGCTTCCATTCAAGGAAATACAAATTATTATATAATTACCAACTAAGCCTAAAATATATTGTCTATATGTTTTATATACAATGATACAAGATGTTGCATTTTAAACTTAAGAGATTAATTTCCAAAATTTATGTTACTTCAATCTCTTGCTACATAGTTAGCACTGAAACTTGGGAATGTAAATAACATTCTTTTTGTCTGTAAATTTGTATATACATGAAAAATAAAGTTAGCAAAATATTGAGCTAGCTATGTTTATAAAGAAATCAGGAATTTTTTCAACAATGCTTGTTCAGTGACTACAGATTTATTATATTCCTACAAGTAAGAGACTTAATTAAGTTTTATTCTGATGACTAAATAAATAAAAACAGGGATAAAATTAAGAAATATTTAAAGTTTTCCTAATAATATACATCATTGAATCTAGAATGAGGAAAAGGCCTTTCATTTATTTAACTTACTAGCCAATTGCTCAGCATGGAATTCTAGTTTGACAAGAGAATTGAGCCATTCAAATTGGAAGAGTAAACCCTTAAGAGAAAATAAACTTGGGGTGTGATGGGGTTACTAGAAAAACAGATATGGCAATCCTCAAAGCCACTGACAATTTCAGTTGATTTTTTTCCAGTTGAAAGACTCTAGCTGATGACTACAAATCAATTGCAGTTAACTTATTTTTTCCTACTGTTCAAAGATTGGACTTGAACAGTAAGGGGCTTGTTTCTATGAACAGAGAGTATCGAGAACAATTGAGAAACTTACTTTCTCAGTAGGGAGCACCGGCAAATTGAAATTGCACAGGAAAAAAATCCTTTAAAAAACTTGGGGAAATTCTAGACAGTTTATTTCAACAAATAACCAATAATTTGTCTTAAAGTATTTGTAGATGAAATCTCAGTGAAGAAATTAATCCAAAATTTTATCTTCTCCAGGATCTGTACAACTTTAATATTATGAAACATACAGATTATCTAATAATCTGCACATATAAACATATTGTTTTTCTTATTATTGTTTTTTTTCTTTTTTCTGGTACCAGGGATTGAACTCATGACCTTGCCCTTGCCAAGGAAGCACTTGTGCTGCTGAGCTAAACCCCCAGCCCATGTTTTTCTTGATGTATTAGTAAAATAATAAAATCCTGGTACATTTACAATCGCTTAAAAGAATACATTAAATATTGCATAATACAATATTTAAAAGGTATTCTAAAGTAAAATGCTACAATTCAGATTACTTATTCCTGCAGCATTATATAGTTTTAAAAATAAAATACAAAATTTTAGGCTCTGAGTTTTAATTACATGCATCAGTGTAGTAGAAGTTGGATAGAGGTTTGTTGAAAAAGAAATTTAAAAGCAAATTTAGCTTTTTATAAAACCAATTTTTCTTATTTGATATTGGGGTTTGAGACAGTTGTTTCATATTTCTTGGTCTCAGCTTTTTATAAAATGAAGATGCTAACCATTATTGTCCAAAAGAATTATTATAATCAAATGAATAATTGTAGAGTAAGGTTATTGTGAACTGCAAAATCTGACATTAGTGCTTATTTTAAAGGTTTGAATATGTTATGTAAGAATCTATTTGGTAATTATGTATAAATTTTCTTTTTAGATTTTTTTGCTTATAATCAATCTTAACAGTTATTTTCAAGACTTTTCCTCCCTAAGGTGTTTGTGCTATCATTTAATTGATTATGCCTTAACAGAATCATCAGCATTTAGGAATGGAGTCACTATCTAGAAGCCTTATGCACATAACTCTGCTAACAGTACTGAACAGTTTAAAAGTGGAAAAGAGCTTTCAAACAGTATACATTAATATCAAAGTCATGACATGATACTTCTGTGTGTTGAGAAAATATATTTTAGATCATACTATTTGACAAAATATAAATTTAAAAAATTCTACTGCTAAGGAAATGAAGATAAGCACATTTACATGGGTAGATACTTAGGAAATACCTTTATGTGTAATTGGAAAAAATAAAGATCACATTCAAAATACCTGAACTTTTGTTGCTTAAAACAAATTTTTCCATAAGTAGTATATTCAGTGAATAAATGGAGAAGATTACTTAATTTTTAATAGCCAGCTATAAAATAACATTAAGAAATTTAATTAATTAATTTATCTAGAGTCAGTCTTGGTATTGCATTTTTATATGACTAAAACCACACATGAGTTGCAAACATATTTTCTTTTTAACTTATGCTATTCCCATGACCAAAAGATAGTACTGTAAGTTTCGTAAGTGAAAGTGAAATGAGAAAAATAAAAATTTCTTTCAAAACTGGTAATTAGATTAGGTCTTGTGTCTCAATGCTTCAAGGAAAATAATTTTAGTAGATAATCAATATAGTATTACCATAGCAAAATAAACCTATAATATTCAATTTGAAGAATCTTTTTCTATAGCACAGAAATGTATTTCACATGAAATAAAATATTAAATATGTTGCTAGACTAAATTCACAACTGTCTTATCTCTTCCTTGTTGCCTTCATATAGCAACAAAACTTTGATTGCAATTAAGTAACATATTGATTTATAATCGTTATTGTATATAAAACAAAGTATTCAAAATAATCTTTTAAAATATAACACTTATTCATCATTTTTAGTTTTAAGAGAATAGAGATATAAATGATACAGCATTCACAAAAACATCATAGAAATAGATACAGAGGTTGAGATAGAGATAAAGACTGAAATGCAGACACAGATAAGATAAAAGATGTATCATACCTCAGATAAATTGCTGCAATAGTAATAAATAAATGTGAATGAGGAATATAGCCAAATAGCCTCTAACTTCTAATAAGCACAACACAAACACACACACACTCTCACACACACATATATATATAAATACATATATTTGATATATATTTCACCATGCATATGCTATAATGCATAAGAAATAATATATATGTATAAACATACACATATATTGTAAATGTAAGCGAATATAATCTATGTTTGTAAAGTTTTTACACTGAAATAATTCATTTGTAAAATGATGTTATTACCTGCATTCTTAATATAAGAAAGGGGAGCCAGGCCTGCACCACCACTGCGAGGTGAGTTGCAGCTTGCGAGGGCAGGCCAGGGAAAAGTTTAGGACCATTGATCCCAGTGGCTGGGTGCCAGCCCAGCCCCCTTAGGACATGGGACTAGGCTCCAGAGGTTCCACAGGCTTGAGTCAACCACACCCAGTGACCTGCTTTCAACCAGGGAAACCAGGCCCATTGCATGAGGGGAGCCAAAGCCACATGAGTCCCAATAAAGAAGCGTGCAGTAGGTAATTTCCAACACATCCAGGGAAAGATTTGGAACATCTTGGAAACATGTAAATATAGGAAAATGACAAAATAAAAGACTAAAATGCAATCTCAAACCTCCAGCCCATCCCAAGAAACATTAGGAGCCATGTACATAGAAGAAAATATAAGCCATACACCTGAAATGCCTGAAATGATATCAACTGAAATAAAGAAGCAAGTATAGGAAGCTATGGGGGAAATCAAACCAGAAATAATCTCCCAGGTAAAAGAAGAAATGATAAAAGCAGTGAAAGAAATACAGAATGCATCAAATGAAGACACAGCTAAAAAATTATAGGCACAAAGCCTATAATTATAGGCTAAAAAATTATAGGCACAAAGCAAAATGATAGAATCCCTGAATGAACAGTTAAAGAAACAAATACAATACATGAAGCAGATTCAAAAAGATATATAGGAAATCAAAAATTCTATTGAAAGTTGCAAAACTGCCTCAATGAAAGTGAAGATAGAATCTCAGGTCTTGAAGATAAGATTGCAGCTAGTGAACAGGAAAGGAAATATGTTCTAAAAATAACAAGAAACCAGGAAATAACAATTCAACAGCTGCAAGATGATACAAAGAAAAACAACATAAGATTAATAGGCATAAGTTAAAAAGAAGGGGAAAACACAAATAAATGATATCAAGAGGCTATTTACAGAACTAATAGCTGAAAACTACCCAAACATGAGTATGTAAACTGACGCACAGATTAGTGAAGCATATAGAACTCCAAATAGGCATAACCAAAGCAAAACTACACCCAGATATATAATAATCACCATCCCAGAAATCTAACATAAGAACAGAATATTAAAAGTTGTTAGAAAAGACAGATCAACTATAAAGGAAAACCTATCAGAATCACAGCAGACTTCTCAACACAAACAATGAAGTCAAGAAGAGCATGGAGTGAAGTGTTTCAAATCCTAAAGGAAAACAACTTCCAACCCAGGCTGATGTACCCTGTAAAACTGTCCTTCAAAATGGATTGAGAAATAAGATACTTCCATGACAAAGAACAGCTGAAGAATTTCATGATCACCAAACCAACCCTACAAAGAATACTAAAAGACATTCTAGATACACATAGGAAAAAAGCACTAAGAAAGACAGACAATTAAAAAGAATGGAAAGTTAGATACAATATCAGAAAGACAACATGTCAACAATAAACCAATATATGACAGTTATAACCATTAATGTAAATGGCCTCAATTCACCAATTAAAAGAAACAGACTGGCAGAATGGATCAAGAAACAACATCCAACCATATGCTGTCTACAAGAAACACATCTAACCCAAAAGGAAGCTCATAGACTGAAGGTCTAAGAATGAAAAACAATACTCCATGCAATAGAAACTCAAAAAAAAGTGGGGGTAGCTATTCTGTTTGCAGACCATGTGAACTTCAAACCAAAAATGGTCCAAAGAAATAAAGAAGGTCACTACATACTAGTCAGAGGAAAACCACAAGACAAAGAGAAAACAATCTTAAATACATATGCACCAAATTCCAGAATACTTAGCTACACAAAACAAGTATTAACAGAAATGAAAAATCAAATAGGCAATAACACAATTATAACAGGAGACCTTAACACACTATTGACACAAAGGGGTAGATCAACTAGACAGAAAATCAGCAAAGAAATAACAGAACTGAATCACACCTATGAACAAAAGGATTTGATAGACATATGCAGAGTGTTCCATCCAACAACATAAGAATATACATTCTTCTCAGCAGTACATGGGACATTCTCTAAAATGGACCATGTACTAACTCACAGAACGTATTTAAGTAAATGCAAAAGAATTGAAATTATCCCATGCATGTTATCAGATCATAGTGCCATGAAACTAGAAATTAATAAAAAAAAGTAACTGCAAAAGCCACACAAACACATGGAAATTAGATAATACACTCTTGAGCAATCAGTGGATCACAGAGGAAATTAAACAAGAAATTAAACAATATCTACAAGCAAGCAAAAATACAAATACAAATTACCAGAACCTATGGGATGCAATGAAAGCAGTCCTCAGGGGAAAACTTATTGCTCTGAGTTGCCACATTAGGAAATGAACACAAATAAGCCACCTGATATTACACCTCAAACATCTGATATTACACCTCAAACATCTAGAAAAAGAAGAGTAAGCCAAGCCTAAAGCCAAAAGAAGGGAGGAAATTATAAAGATCAGAGCAGAAATTAATGCAATAGAGACTAAGAAAATGGTAAAAAGTATCAATGAATCAAAGAGTTTGTTCTTTGAAAGAATAAAGAAAATTGACAAGCCCCTAGCCAACCTAATCAAAAAAAGGAAAGAAAAGACTCAAATTCACACAATACAGAATGAAAAAGGTGAAATCACTACTGACCCTGGGGAAATACAGAAGATCATCAACAACTATTTCAAAAACCTCTACTCTCACAAGCTTGATAACACAAAAGAAATGAACAGATTCCTAGAAACATATGAACCATCAAAGCTGTATGAAGAAGATGTAAAACTGATGAATAATCTAATTTCTATTAATCAAATTGAAAATGTAATCAAATCCCTATCAACAAAGAAGAGCCCAGGCCCAGATGGATTCACTGTGTATTTCTACAAGAAATACAAAGAAGACTTAATGCCAACACTCCTCAAACACTTCAATGAAACTGAAAGGGAAGCAATTCTCCCTAAGTCATTCCTGGAAGCAAATATTACTCTAGTACCAAAAACCTGAGAAAGACCCAACTACAAAAGAGAACTACAGGCGAATCTCCCTAATGAACATAGATGCAAAAAATTCTCAATAAAATATTGGCAAACAGGATGCAGCAAATTATCAAGAAGATTATACACCATGACCATGTGGGACTCATTCCAGGCATGCAGGGATGGTTCAACATATGGAAATCAATAAATGTAATCCTCCATATCAATAGAGCCAAAAGTAAGAATCACATGATCATTTCTATAGATGCAGAAAAAGCTTTTGGTAAGATCCAACACCCGTTCATGATAAGAACCTTATAGAGAATTGGAATAGATGGCCTTTAACTCAATATGATAAAGGCCATCTACAACAAACCAACAGCCAGTGTCATATTAAATGGCCAAAAACTGAAAGCCTTTACCTTGAAATCAGGCACCAGACAAGGATGTCCCTTACCACAACTCCTATTCAACATATTATCAGAAATGCTAGCCATAGCAATTAGAAAAGAGAGAGAAATAAAAGAAGTCAAGACAAGAAAAGAAGTTAAATTATCATTATTTGCAGATGACATGATAGTCTACATAGAAGACCCCCAAACATCTGTTGAAAGACTCTTAGATATAATAAATAAATTCAGCAATGTAGCAGGATACAAAGTCAATAGTCAAAAATCAATAGCATTCTTATTCACTAACAACAAAATCACTGAGAGAGAAATAAGAGATGCCACTAACATCCAACAAAATGAAATACTTAGGAATTAATCTAACAAAAGTTGTAAAAGGCTTGTACAGGGAAAATTATAATACCTTGAAAAAAGAAATCAAAGAGAACATCAGTAAATGGAAAGACATCCCTTGTTCATGGATAGGAAGAATAAATATTGTGAAAATGGCCATTTTCCAAAAATTGTTATACAGATTCAATGCAATCCCAATGAAAATACCACTAACATGTCTCATAGATCTAGCAAAATCACCCCTAAAATTCATCTGGAACCAGAAGAGACCTAGAATAGCAAAGGCAATTCTAAGCAGCAAAGCCAAGGCAGGAGGCATCACAATCCCTGACTTGAAGTTATACTACAAATCTACCGTAATAAAATCAACATGGTATTGGAATAAAAACAGACCTGAAGATCAATGGAATAGACTAGAAGATACAACTGCGAACATACTCAGCTACCTTATCTTTGATAAATGGGCCAAACATGTTCATTGGAAGAATGATAGACTCTTTAATAAGTGGTGCTGGGAAAACTTGCTTTCCATATGCCAAAAACTAAAATTAGACCCATGCCTGTCACCATGTACTAAACTAAAATCTAAATGGATCAAAGATCTAAATATTAAAACAGAGACACTAAATCTGTTGGATGACAAAGTAGGTAAATATCTTGAAGACATAGGGGTTGGTAGAGAATTCATGAACTAGAACCAAACTGCACAGGAAATACTTCCCTGAATCAATAACTGGGATCATGTCTTATTGAAGAGTTTCTGCATGTCCAAAGAAATCTCCAGCAGAGTGAAAAGAATACCCACAAACTGGGAAAAAAATCTTAGTGAACAGTCCCTCAGACAAAGGAATTCTGTCTAGAACTTATAAAGAATTAAAAAAAATCAGACCCCCGAAATTCAAAGTCCCAATCCAAAAATGGGCATCCAAGATGACCACACAGTTCTCAGATGAAGAAATACAAATGGCAAATAAATACATGAAAAAATGTTCATCATCATTAGTCATTAGAGAAATGCAAATTAAAACCACACTGAGATTCCACCTCACTCCAGAAAGAATGGCCAGTATTAAGAAAACTCCCAACAACAGATGCTTGTGAAGCTGTGGGGAAAAAGGAACTTTTCTGCACTGTTGGTGGGAGCATAGACTGGGACAACCACTGTGGAGGTCAATCTGGAGATTCCTCAAAAAGCTGGTGTTGGAGGTGCCATTTGACCCAGCTATTCCACTCTTAGGCATATTCCCAGAAGAACTGAAAACATCTTACCACAGTGATATATGTGCACCCATGTTTATAGCGGCACAATTTGTAATTGACAGATCTTGGAAACAACCTAAGTGCCCATCAACTGAGGAATGGATAAAAAAATTGTGGTACTTTTATACAATGGAGTACTACTCAGCTATAAAAAATTATCACTTTGAGATATTTATAAATAAATGGATGCAACTTGAATCCATACTCATAAGTGAAATAAATCAAACTCACATGTATAAATACCATGTAGTCTCCCTAGTGTAAGAAATGGTAAGAGTACAGAAGATTTTATGGTATCCATCGTTCACCATTATATTGCTTTGAAGTCTTATGTTTTCATTCATTGGTTGGAATGGTTTTATTCTGTTTTGTTTGAACTTTATATACATAATGGTATGAATATTTACTTTGGAAAAAAGACTATATAGCAGCCATTGTTGATTTGATATCATCTTGCTCTGAAGTCCTACCATGCTTTTCTTTTTCTATTACCATTGGTTCTATCATGTTGTGTCCTATTGGATTTTAATATGTATGATAGTAAAAACAAAATTTTTATGGAAAATGAGACAATATAGTAGCCTTGTTCATCTTCGGTTATTTGGTTCAGAATGTTTTGCAATACTTCTACTCTCTTGAGTGGTTTTATTCTATTTTGTTATGTTTGACATTATTGTGTGTAAAGCTAAGAAAGAGACATTATGAAGTGCTGTGTTGCTTACATTGTTCTGTTCTGATCTGCTTTATTCTGTCCTCTTTTATTTTATTCTCCTTAAATAAAAAAATTTTAAAAAGACTGATATTAGTCAACTAAAACATCAGTCTTTAATATATAATCACAATGTTTTTCTAGTCAAATATATGAAACAATTACAAATATATTCTACAATTTTTGATTTTATTCTAATAATTGAAATTATCTTTTTTCAAAAATCATATTCCTATGTTTTCAAATATATTAATAATTAATTTTACATTTAAATTTCTGTCATTTTTTATCACACAAAATTGTTCTGCAAGATTTTTTTATAAATTCAAGAAAATTACTTGCAACTGCTAGACTGATTCACTACGTATGACAGCTGATATTATACACTCAGTACCCTGGTATTTTGATAACATGGAAAAATATATACAATGAACAGTGTTCTGGTTGAACGTCAGAGAATAATATCTTTAATTAAACTGTTCAGATGTCTACAAGAGAGATAAAGTAAAATGCAAATGAATAGTAGCAAACAATAAAGCATATCACAGAGCAGGTAATATGACTGCTATTCATAAATATAGACCAAAGGTAATACTTATCCTTTAATCCTTAAAGAACAATAATGTTAATAAATGCCACCAAAAAAGATTTAAAAGAACAGACATCTGCTCAATAAACCTAAATAACAACCTTGGGAAACATTCATTGATGTTTTAAATAAATATGAAAGAATATGTGCTAATAATAGTAATACTTAAAATAAAACCAAATTATTAAAAATGGTTTTTCTGATGCAAATTCAGGTTGTGTAATTACTATATGACACATGTACTTATGCATTATTCCAGAGGAAGCACTTTAGAACCTAAAATATATCAAATTGTTATTTTTATATTTTTATTATAAAATATATCAATTATAAAAATTTGTATAGTTTAGAATATTGGTCAAATGAATTATTAGAAAATAATTTCAACTATTGTAGAATGTATGTTGAAAATTAACATACTCTTTTTAATAGTTTTTCAATAGTGTTGGAAAGACACAATTTGTAAGAAAACAAAATATGACCATGACAGGAATGAAATGATTCAAAAGTATCACAATGATCAAGGAAGAAATCAATAACAAATCATTTATGAAACATGATACTGATTACTATTGCATCTAGGTACTAAACTTCAGCCACTGTCTTTATCACTTTTCTCTCACTGAGACAAAATACATGACACCCAAAATGAAGGAAGGAAAGGTTATTTAGCTTACAGTTTGTGAAGGTCTCAATCCGTACTCAGCTGGCTCCAAGGCAAGGTGGCATGGCTAAGAGGCAACCACACATGCACCTGCAAGTGACAAGAATGAAAGGGGCAAAAGAAGAAAAGCATGCCTCTTACCCTTCCACATATCGTGTGCAGGCTTCCTGACCCTTAGGGTGTGCAGCACTCATACCATCACTCCAAGTGCTCAATAACAAATCAATCACAAGTGCTAGACTCAGCCACCTTTGTGACTGCATGAGGCTTTGAGGAGGACATTTAAACACAAATTGTAACAGGCAGAGACATCTGAGTGACACACAAGAGAAAGTTTCAATGACTATTGAATTTATTGTAAGAAAGACACAATGAGGTATTATAAAATTATCTAGAAATAATTTTATTTCTAGGAATGTATTTTTAACATTTTCTATTCCTTAATATGTACAAATAGAAACTTTGTAAATTGACATATACACACATATATAAAATACTGTGAAAAGTAAACATAATAGATATTTATGAGTGCTGACTTCAAATCCCAACAATTTTCATTTCACTTAGTTTTTTTTGCCTCATTTATTTTAGAATTATTTCTAAATAAACAGAAACATAAAATGTTATTGAGTACAGAAATATTTTGTAACAAATTCCATCTCTTTCTATCCAAAGGACCAAGGAGGATAAAGCTACAAAGACTCAAAAAATTTAGAAAATCATCTATGTGCTGTAGCCAAATAACAAAAAATACCCACAACTCCAGTTTTACAAAGTCTACAAAGGCATCATACAAGTCAGTTAACAAGTAAAAACACTGAAAGAAAAATTATGGCATGTAAATATTAATCAATGAGAATTAGTGTGTGCATATTTAATCAGGCATATCAGCCTGAGAGCAAAGAAAATAATAAGAGGGAGAGATTTTATGAAGTGATAAAAATGTCAATCCAACAAACAATCCTCAATTTTAAAATATCTGCTAAATGTGTGAAGAAAATGTTAAAACAATTGAAAATAGACACAGAAATATACAATTATAATTAGACACTACAACATGATTTTTGCAACAATTGATAGTACATCCAGAGAGAAGAACAGTGAGGATACAGAAAAACACAATATCATTTATCAGCATATTATTAAGAAAGAGGAAGCTTCAAGAAGAATGAATTATCAAATAATTCAGGCCGGTGCCAAAGAATGAGGGGCTGGGTTAAGTAGGAAGCTACCTCTCTTTCCCAATAAATTGAACAGGTAGAATCTTGCAAAAGACTCAAAACTGAAAAGTCGGCAACACCTGGAAAACATTTATGCTAACTAGTGATTTCTTAATGATTCTTAATACTAGCAATAAAGCTACTGACATTAGCAATTTACAAGCACCAACATAGGAATTAAATTTCAAAAATAGAAAATTATAAGACACTTAAGCAAGATGCAACCCCAACCTGTAGTTCAGAAAAAAAAAATCAACCGTGGGATAAGGAGGTGGAACAATCAAAAAGCCACCTATTTAGACTCTCCAAAATGATAACAGTGGAAGGAACAAAGCTGTGAGTGAGGCTCTAAAAAACTCAAATCAGAAATAATTTCTCAAATAACTATAGAAAAAGTGACAATAATGCAAGTCATGCTTCAGGACTTTACAGCACATACAGATTTTAAAAATAGAGGAGCTTAGGAAAATAATGGAAATTGTGAACACCCAACATATAAAAGAAATGGACTTCAAGAAACAGATTCAAAAAGGTATCTTGGGAACTAATAATTGTGTTGAAACTGTAAAACCACAAGAACAAAGTGAAAAAAGAATATCAAACCTAGAAGACAGAATCGTGCAAGTGATCACAAAAAGGAAGATCTCTTAAAAATAATAGAACATGAAAAAAAAAAGCAATCCAAAAGTTTCAAGATGGTGTGAAGAATACCAACATATGATTGACTGGAGTAAATGTAAAAAGCAGGAGTCAGCATAAATATCATAAAAAAAACCTGTTCACAGAAGTAATGGCAGAAAACTCCCAAGAAGAGAAAGAGAATTTGATATACAGATTAGTGATGCATATAGGACTCCAAAGATTCGTGCTAAAAAGAAACTTCACCAAGACATATAATAGTTGATTCCAGAAATTCAGCACAAGAACAGAGTAATAAAAACTGTTAGAGAAAACAAACAGCTCACCAATAAAGGAAAGCCCATCATAGCATACTTCTTGACAAAACATTCAAGTCATGGAATTTTGGAGAGAAGTACTTCAAGCCCTAAAAGCAAACAATCTCTAAACCCAGACTGAGGCACTTCTCAAAACTATCTTTCAAATGTAATGGGTAGATAAGATGCTTACATGACAAAGAACACCTGAGAAAATTTATGACCACCAAATCAGCATTCTAAAACATTTTGAAGGTTATTCTACAAAAAGATAGCAAGGACTATAACATGATGAACAGTAGAATGAATCCACCAAGCAAAGTAAGCATTTAAACAGAAGAGAAAAGGAAGCAATAGGAAAATAACATGAAAAATAAGCCAATACATATCTGTTATAACCATCAAAGTAAATGGACTCAATTCACCAATCAAAAGTAAACAGATTATATGCCAAGTGTGGTGGTAAACACCTGTAATCCTAGCACTCAGGAGGCTGAGGCAAGACTATCCTTGTAAATACAGGACGACCATGGTTTACAAAGTGAGCTCAAGGCCTACCTGAACTGGACAGCAAGACTGTCACACACACACACACACACACACACACACACAAATAGATTTACAGAATGGATGAAGAAACAATATCCAACAATATGCTGTATACAAGAAAAAAATATTTTATAATGATTCACAGGCTCAAAGTCAAAAGATGGAAAACAATACACTATGAAACATGAACTCAGAAAAAAGAAAGGGTAGTTATTCTATTTTCATGGAAAGTGGTTTTCAATCCAACATTATCAGAGACAAGGAAGGTCATTACACCCTGGTCAAAGAAACAATCCAAAAGAGAGTGATTACAATCATAAATATATAGTCACCAAATACAGGAGAACCCAACTATATAAAACAAAATATGAACAGACATAAAAAAATCAAATAAGTAGTAATACACCCTTAATGGAGGATAGCAATACCCCACTGTCACAAATAAACACCACAACTGTACAAAAATGCAACAATAAAATATCATAACTGAACAAAACTTTTGAACAACTGAACCTAGTAGTTGTCCACAGAGTGTTCCACTTCACATCAGAGTATAAATTCTTCTCAGCTGCACACAGTACAACTTCCAAAATATAGCATAAACCAACTCATAAAACGTGCTTCAGTAAATGTGAAGGAATTGAAATTCTCTCATGCATATTATCAAAATATAGTGCAATGAAACTGGAAGTTCATGGCAAAGGAAACACCAAGAACTCCATAAACACATAGAAATTCAGTAGTACCCTCCAGAACAAACAATGCATCACAGATGAAATTGAAAAAGAAATTAGACAGTTTCCACAATTAAATAATAATTGCAATGTAACATACTAGAACTTATGCAATATGCAATGAAAGCAGTACTACAAGGGACATTTACAGTGGTGAATCATCATATCAGAAAACCAGCATAAGCTCAAATAGAAAACCTAATGTTGAACCTCAAGCTTTTTGAAACAGAAGAAAAAGTCAAAAGGATATCTCATAAGAGGGGGGACATAATAAATTTGATAGCCAAATTGATATGACAGAGACTAAGAAAGCAGAATAAAAGAATCAATGAATCAAAGAGATAGTTTAATGAAAGATTAAATAAAATTAATAAACCCTTAGCCATACTTTTAAAACAAGGAAAGACTGAAATTCATGCAATTAGGAATGAAAAGGGTGAAATCACAACAGATCCTGCAGAAATCCAGAAATTTACAATATCTACTGTGAGAACTAGTATTCTAATAAGACTGAAAACAGAAGAAATGAACAGATTCCTAGATTCACTAAAACCAAATCAAGAAAATATAAATGTTTTAAGTAAATTAATATCAGTCAATGAAATTAAAGATGTGATTCAAAACTTACAAACACAGAAAAGTCCAGGTCCTGATGGAATCACTGCTGAATTTATTAAGAAATTTAGATAATATGATATGTTGGTAATTTTCAAACTCTTTAATGAAATTGAAAGAGATTCAATCTTTCCAAATTTATTCCTGAAAGCATGCATTGTCCTGATACCAAAACCACAGAAGGATTCAAGCAAAGAAGAGAAGTACAGGTCGATCTCACTGATGAACACAGAGGCAAAAATCCTCACTAAGGAACTGGCAGACAGAATTCAATAAATCATCCAGAAATTTTTATCCATTACCAAGCATGATTCATCTCAGGGATACAGCAATGGTTCCATGAACACAAACCAATAAATGCAATATGCCATATTAAATGAGTCAAGTACAAAAATCATATGATTATTTAAATAGATGCAGAAAAAGTGCTTGGCAAATTCCAACACCAATTCATGTAAAAACCCTACAGATAATTGGAATGGATGTTCTCTTTTAATCAGATAAAAGACACCAATAACATACCAATCAACCAACATCATATTAGAGAGACAAAAACTGAAAGCTTTCATTATAAATTCAGGAAAGACAAGGATATCCACTGTCACTACTACTAATTAATATTGTTCTAGAAACATTAGCCAGAGCAATTAGGCAAGAAAAAGAAATAAAAGGAATGAAGGTAAGAGAGAATAAAGTCAAATTATCATTATTTGAAATGAAATGATATTGTACATAGAAGATCTCAAACCACCCACAGATTTTTAGATTTTTTTTTGGTCTTTTTGAGACAGGGTCTCACTAGGCAGTTCAGGTTGGTCTTGAACATATTTTGAAGTCTAGGCTGGGTATGAACCCACAGCAGTCCTCAGCCTTTTAAGAGCCAACATTAGAGGTTTGCACCATAATGCCTGGCTTAAGACATCTAGATTTAATAATCGAATTCAGTAGTGTGGCTGTATATAGTCAACTCTCAAAAATCAACAGCATTCTTATATGCAAATAACAAACTTACCTCAGAGAGAAATTAGAGAAACCATACCTTTCACAATAACATCAAAGATAAATTAAATAAATAGAAATCCATATAATAAGGGAAGTAAAATATCTTTACACTGAAAACCACAATATTCTAAGAAAGGAGATTGGAGAGGTTTTCAGAATATGGAAAGATATCTCTTGTTCTCAGGTATGAAGAGCCAATATAGTGAAAAATGGCCATATTTCCACAATTTTTATACAGATTTAATTTAATCCCAATCAAAACACCATTAACATATCTCACAGAGTTTGAAAAAACAATCCTAAAATTAATTTGAAACCAGAAGAGTCATATAATAGCAAAGGCAATTCTAGATATCGAAGTCTAGGCGCAGCACATCACAATCCCTGATTCAAATTATACTACAAAACTATTGTGAAATAAATACAGCACGACCCTGGCAAAAACAAAGGATCAGTGGAACAGTTTAGAAAATGCAGAAACAACTCCTGACATTCTTAGTCACCTTACTTTTTAGAGTTTACAGACATATCCACTGGATGAAAGATAGCCTCTTTAATAAATGCTCTTGGAGGAAGCTAGACCAAAGATCTAAATATTAAAACAGGGACACTAAATCTGCTGGAAGATAGGATTGATAGATTTCTTGAAGTGATAGATATAGGCAAAGATTTTGTAAACAAAAACCTGATTGCTTCTGAAATATCACAAACAATCAACAACTGGAATCTCATCATATTAAAAAGCTTTTACAAAGCACCATGAGAGAGAAGAGACAGCCCACAGTGTGAGGAAAAGACTTGACAGCTGTTCCTCAGATAAAGGACTAAATATCTAAAATACATAAAGAACTTAAAAATATTGGAGCCCAAGATTTAAAGACCCAATCAAAAATGGCATCTGAGATGAATACATACTTCTCAGAAGTACAAATAGCAAATAAATACATGAAAACATGTTCAACACCACTGCTCACATGAGAGATGCAAATTAAAACAATGCTAAGATTTCATCTTGCACTTCAAAGGATGGCTAGTATCAAGAAAACAACTAATGCTGAACAAATGCTGAAGGGGTTTTGGGAGAAAAAAGAAAACTTTCACTGTTGGGGAGAGTGTAGACTGGTGTAACTGTAGCAATTAGTGTAGAGATTCCTAAGAAAATAAAACTAGGGGTTCTGTTAATTCAGTGATTACCCTCCTTGACATCTTCCTGATACAATTAAAAGCACCATACCACCAAGCTACGTGTGTATCCATGTTTAATAGTAGCACAGCTTTTGAGAGGTAAATCTTGGAATCAGCCCAAGTGCCCATCAACACTTGTATAGGGTAGATAGATGGATAGAGAAGTTGTGGCATTCAACACAACGGAGTACTACTCAGTCGTAAAGAATAAACTTGAGACATTTCTAGGTAAATGGTTGCACCTTGAGCCCATGTTCTTCTGTGAAATAAACTGGACACATGTAAATTTCACTTTATTTTCTGGTGTGAGAAACTGAAATTATAATTAAGGACCAAAATGCATAATAGATATGTTGAAATTGGAAGAAAAATGTTCAGATGAGAAGAGGCACTAGGGAAGGAGACTGGAAAGGAAAGAAAGGAAGGGTAAAGAAAGAAAAGAAGGCAAAACTAAAAACAAAGCTTTTGCAATACAGAGAGGAAGAGTAGTTGTAGGGGCATGGGGAAAAAGAAGAATCAAAATAAATCATTTACATGTACAAATTTCCTATGATGAATATAACCATTATGTACAACTAAAATGTACCAATAAACAATAAATTTAAGAAAGAAAACTAACAAAGATCAAACCTCAAGGGAAAAAATAAAAATGTAAAATGCACTGGAAGTTTTACTATCTGTAAAATGAAAAAGATCAAGAATATAGTAAGATTAAAATGAAACGATACATTCTTTACCAATCAGAGGGATTATGGAAATTAAATTCTTTTAGTATTTAGGTATTCCTTCTAAATTAAAAAAATGTATGTGCTTATTGCAAAATCAAGTCAACTAGAAATGTAAATGTCCAAAATATGCAGTTATATCTGCTTTTAATTTGTAAAGCACAAAATAATTGAGAAAAGTAGAAGCAAGATATACCATACAGGCACAAATTCCTTGTGATGAATGCTATAATTGTGTCTATTAAAATGTACAAAGAAAATGAAAAAGTGTCTACTTCAAAATATTGTAGACATTGGGGGAAAAAAGAAAAGAAAAACACATATTGAACCAAAAGAAAATATTACATTTTATCAAATACAAAAAATTTGTGTGTCCAATACTGAAGAATTTTGTGAGGCACAAATAAAGTAGTTTTAATACAGAAAGATATAACTCTAAACTATAGTATTTGAAAAGAGAAAAGCAGAATCCTTCAGCCCCAGTCTCCTATACTAGTGGAATTAAAGTTGCCAACATACTTAGCATGTGTATTCATACTGTTTGTGTTTCTCTTATTGGAAATACGGGGGGCCAGATAATCTTTCAGATTTAGGGTATCCATTTTGGAATATTTGAATATTAATAATGAACTGTTTTGAGAATAGAACTCATATCAATATGTAAAATTCACTATTGTGTCATACCAAGCTTATTTACATAATCTGAAGATTATTATGTCTAATCATTTAAAGTAATTTTTTGCATGAATCAAAGTGTGTTGAATTTCTCAGGTACACACATGGTACCATCAACTTGATTCTAAACTATATGCTAACATTAAGCCTTTGTTTTCTTAAACTTATTAATACATGAATATTTAATATAGTACATAATATTGACATAATGAAAAATATAAGGCATGTGAGAAAAGTAGGTAGCACAGTAGTATTACCAGAATATATGTAGCTGGCTAAGCAGTAACAACAAATAATCTGGGCTACTTACTTTTGGACATTACATTTTGTGTAAAATAGTTATTTACACTCTGTTTCATTATTTAAGTAGATAGAAATATTGAAGCAGTTGAGGGACCAGAAAGTGGTTCTTTTAGGTATAAAGAAATATTTTGCTGAGTAGCTATTTAGAATGTTTGTATCAGTCATCACTTTCTTATTTATTTTTATCTTAAACATCTTTTTGATTTTAAGAAGTAACATGATTTATTGTTCTATTTTGAACATAAGGTTTTCTAGTCCTACAATAAACCCATGACACATTTTTACACTGTGGTCTATGTTTACATCATTATCATCGCTCATGACAATCACCTTGACTCAGAGTCAATATGGCTGCCTCATCACAGACCAATGAATTAGCAAACTGAAACTTGTGTGTCCATAGTAAAAGCTTTTTTATATGAATTCTCCTGTTTAACTATAGATTTGGAATTTGAGAATGCAAGGAAGTTGGACATCATTCATGTTTTGTTACTTGACATATGAAGTTCTTCAAAGCCACTACTTTATCACATCACTAACCATAGTTGTCAGCTAGAAATTGTGCCAGGCAGGTACAACTGTATTTTTAATTACTGTGTTCCAATTATTGGTTACTACATGTATGCAATATTTTATGATAAACTACTTCAAAAAACCTTCCACATTCATGCCCCTGGTAATGTTTGCCAGCATGCTATATACAAAATAAAAAGTGTTTTTATGTTTACTATTTATGATCTAAGGATAACTTGTTCATACAGATAAATTATTGAGTCATATTTGGTGGAAAATAAATGACACAAATATTTTTCTACAAGAATTTCAGCTAGTGGATGAGAAGAGAAAATTTTTCAAAGAATAACAAGATCTGGAAATTATCTCTCAGCCTAGTTATCCTACAGTAACTACAATTCACTGGTACAAAAATAGTCATGAAATCAGTGAGAAAATGTGTCCCATGTAATCTATGTAATTTTAGCATTAAGCGGTATGATAGGATATTTAATCCTTTATAAGGGAAAGAGCACAAGATTTTGTCTATCACAAGAAGTTCACACTTAATGTATGCCTGAGGCTTTAGCACATTGTGGCACGCTTTGGGGCTATTGCATCCTTAATTCCAGCAGAGGTGATCACACGAGTTTCAGTCAATGCCATTACTGGACAACGATACCAAAACAAGCTTTCTAATCAATATTGTAAACTTGTTCTGGCATCACATATTCATGATCAGTACAGTGAATAATTTGTCAATGAATCTGCTTACTGATTTAACAGCAACAATCTTTCAAATTATAATATCATATCTCTTCTTAAATTG
>PVLA01013054.1:0-39552 GCA_004027455.1 Hydrochoerus hydrochaeris | reverse complement strand
CTTATGCTTTCTTTGGAGTACCACTTCTGAGACAATTGATTTTTCTCAATCACTGTCAGGGTTGTTCTGTGAATTGCACTAACAATAGTTTTTCTCTTAACACCAAATTTATGAAATATTCCAACATGAGAATGCAAAGGCCTTATAATATAGTAAATCTATGAAGAAATTCCTACTTTAAGTGATACTTAAAGTGAAGAAAAGGAAACATGAATATATTTATATGTAATAATACAACTTAATGCTATGAATTTATTTTCTATGTCTGTATATAAGCATGTGCAAATACACATGCACAACTACTATGACATTGTGAATATTAACATTAAGACAAAGCCATTTAAAATTTACTTAAAATATATAACATTTAGAGTTATTTGCTTAATTAAGGCTTTGTGATAATCATTGTACCTTCACACAATTGTTGGTATTCTCTATTTCTGGGCATTTTAGGAAATAGCCATGTGACTCATTTTATCCAAAGAATTGAAATTGAAAATAATGCAACTTCTGGAAAAAAGTTTCAGAATCAACATCAATTTTATTTATATTTCTGTATTTCAGTTTTCATGAAAATAAATCTTTAATGAAGCAGCTGTGAATGCACTCTATGACTTCAGTAAACACAGTCCTAGTTCTCCCTTATATAATATGAAGAAGGTAGGAGAAAATCTCAGTGTTTGCAATTAACAGGTTGGTATTATTTAATGCCACAGCACAGATGTCAAAGTCCTTTCTAATGAACTAGCTAACACAACTGTTTCATTAGTATGAAGATAGCTTTTCCAGTTTTTTTCAAACATGCATATTCATTTATTGCATAAAATTGTGAGACTGCAATAATAATATTCTACACATAATGCTGGAAATTTATATAGTTGGTAGACCATTGAATCATATTTCTTTCTGTAGCCTGAGTGTCATCTACATAGGAAAATGCTCGATTTTGGAAACACTGGTGTTCATCTTTCTGTGTGGATTATACTGGGGTAGTAAAGTTTTGCTATGTTACCCTAAAGAAATATGAGTTTATGATACTCTAGCACTTCTCTGCATTTCCTGAGTAATATTTAGTATTAAAATTAAATAACATTTATCTCTACTTACACGTGTACTTGCTGTACGGTTGGTATGCTCAAAAGTCTCTTGGTCAAGAATAAATGTCTTGTAAATTTTTTTCTTCAGTTTTTTATTTTTAGTGCATTTTTGCACTGCCTAATAATTTCATTCGGGGTGGAGTAGGTACATATACATAACACAATGTAATATCTTTTCAAAATCGCCTTCTCCTCCCTACCCTTGGATTGCCATTTCTTATCCTTCTGTCTCTTGATTCCCTTCCCTTTTACAAAAAATTTGCTCCTTTTATGCATCTTTTATTTTGCTTTGTACTGATGTTTTAGATTTCTCTTTTAAAAGAAACCATGCAATATTTAAACTAGTGTGTCTGACTTTTTTCATTTAACATTATTGTCTGAAAGTGTACCTATTTTCCTATGGATTCAAGTTTACCCTTCTTTATGGCAGAGTAATATTCCGTTCTTTATAAATACCTCATTTTCTTTATTCATTATCTGTTAATGGACATATAGGCTATTTGAGTATTTAAATTATATTTTTGAGCATTTAAAGTATATTTTAATACTATATGGTGTTTTCTATCTATATTTTACTACTTTTTTTTTTTTTTTTTTTGCTGTACCGGGGGATCATACTCAGAACCTTGCACTTCCCAGGCAGGCACTTATGCCACTGAACTAAACCCCCGGCTATTTTTTACTACATTAATGAAAAGGCATTCCTTTTAATTGTATTGCATAAATATGTTACAAGATTATACATGTTAAATATACTAACACCACTACATATATTGAGGCAAACACATATATATATATATATATATATATATATATATATATATATATAAAATTGAATTTTGCATTTTAACTTTGTGAAGTTTTACTTTTTATAAAATCTCTAATTTTCAAGGATTGACAATAAATATAAACACTTAATAGTAAGAAAGTAATACGCATTTGCTTTTGTTTATTATTTTTATATGAAGAAGTAGTTTTGAAATACTTTAGCTCCAGTAAAAATCAGTAAAATTTATGAAAAGATATGTGTCATTAACGATAAATATCATAGACATAGTTAAAGAAAATACAAAAAAATTACTGCTCAGAAGTCACATGGGTAACGACATGATGTATTTAATAGAGAAGCCATAGGTTTTTAACTGGATTATTAAAATCCTCAAAATACTATGTATCACAAAGTAAGTTATAAACACTCACTGTTTTTCATGAAAAAATGTTACTAAGCAACCAAAAAATAACCAATCTCACAGGCTACTCTTTATAAAATAATTTTAAAGGAAAATCTAAACTCAATCTAAATATTAAAATGTTTCATAAATAATGAACAATTGGTGACACGCTATCGGGACAGAGATTTGAATAAGTGGAATGGAATAGATGATGCAAAAACAACTCAAGACACAATCAAGGATTTGGTCTTAGCTAACGAGGCCAAACAGACACACTCGAAGCAACTCTTTAAGAAATGGTGTGAGGAAACCTGGCCATCCCTCTCCAGAAGAGTGAAACTGTACTCACCTGTCTCACGTGGTGCTAAACTAAATCAAAATGGATCAAATATCTAAATATCACAACAGACACACTCATGCTACTGAAAGCCAAAAAGTAAGTGAAACTTTTCAAATCTTTTGTGCAGTCAAAGTTTTTCTGAGTAGAACAAATATTACACAGGAAATCACAGCAAAAATTAACAAACACGATTATGTCAGATAAAAAAAATCTGTATAGAAAATAAGTCAATCATCAGAGTGTAGAGACAACTTACAATATGGAAAAAAATTTTCCAACTATTATTCAGACAGAGGACTAATATCTAGAATATACAAAGAACTCAAAAAATAAAATCCCCAAATAAAAATAAATTAGCAAATGGAAGCAATAGACACTTCTTAGAGAAAGTATCAATAACCAAGAAAGAATTTAAAATATTTTTTATCTCTGATCATCAGAGAAATTTGACCCAGTTCTTCTCCTTTTAGGTACCATCCTAAAAAAGCTAAAGACATCATATTACAGAGGTAAATGTGTACTAAGGTTTATAGTAGCAGAATTTAAAATTTCTAAATCTTGGCATCAGCATGTATATCTATCAACAGGTAAGTAAATGAAGAAAATTTAGTATCAATACATAATGTAATACTACCTGGCTATAATGAAGGATGCATTTGAAACTTTTGCAGGAAAATGGATACCCCTTGAAAAAAGTACTACGTAAAATATATCAGATACAGAATTTACGTACCTTGTAGCTTCTCTCATTTAAGCAATCTAAATTAGCAATAAAAGAAAAAATAAATAAAAGAAAATATGGAGATACATATTGCCAAGGGAAAAGAAACAAGACTCACAGAGAAAATGAGGAAGGGAAGAGGATGTAAAAAGATACATCATGCACATGTACCAACTTCCCACAAGGAAGGTAATTTTCCATTTGACATATGTAAATTTAAAAATTGTTAATAATAATAGTAATGAAAATAATAATAATTTAAAAAGAGGATCCAGAGATGGAGAAGGCGAGGTGGATGGTGAGGAGAAGGGGAATAAAAGAATGAAAATATGTTCAGTACATATACCCACTCCCCAAGATGAATGCAAACATCATGTATTCTAGATATGTCTTAATAAAAATGTGACAATTAGCACATTTAATTTTATAAAAATGTCAATGAAGACATAATTATGAATTAAATATTTGAAAATAAATGTAATATTTATATACAAAAAATTATAGATCACTTAAATTAGAAAATATGAACTAGGAAACATTGACTTTTCTAAAGTATCTTGATCAGGTCAATATTGATTGATAGATCTGAAAGCTGGTCATTTCTAACCTTTATGAATTTGTCTAAAATATGAATATTTCTAATAAGTGTTATATATTTAGATTCTCATTTACATTAAAAGGATATTGTAATAAAAAGTGGTTGATAATTCATACATTAATATGCCTCCAAAATCCAGGGTCTCACTAGTAGGTTTGCCCACGTTTGTTTAAAAATATAAATAAAGAATAGCAGAAGAATGATTCTCAAACTACCAGATAAAAATTCATCCTGTTATGCACTGGATTATTTTGTAATCCTTGTTATATATCATGATGTAGTTTTGCATCAGTAATTAATTTACTAGGCTAAACTCTTAAATTCTGTATTTTACATAGATTAAATATTCTTCTATATCTTAAATTATTCACTTCTTTGTTTTAAAAAATTCTACTTGTATTGGTAAATAATATTTTCTAACTTTCACACATTATTTCTTTATAGTAGATGCATAGGTAGACATTGCATTAATAAGTTGGATACAAAATATGACTGATTTTATTTGAATAAAAAAACCCTGCCAAGTCTGTCCCTATTGGGAAAATGTCACTGATACTTATATTACTTTCAATACCTTGACTTAAAAAGAATAATGTACTTGTTTATTGCATTATTTCATGACTGACTGTTGCACCAGTCTCCCAGCAGTCTTTAGATTTGCTGTATTGGATGAAATTATATTTTCTTATATGACTAAATTTAAACTTTTTTTCAAGCCAGCTCACAATTTTACTTGTTCAGTTCCCTGTATAATGACTGTTTGGGGGAACTTAGTGTTTTTCATCTATCTGATGATATTCAGCTCAACAGAGTTTTATTCATCATACATTGGTTTCACTTCTTGTTACAAAATTTATCCTACCCCAAAGTGAAACTGATTAATCTGTTTGACAAAACTTGCCTAATGTAAGCTCAAGTGTAATATTGATGCATATGAGGTACAGGTTTTCAAATTGTCAAGCTTCATGAGGAAAGATTTATTCATTCTTATATGTAAATAAGTGTCTCAAATTTCCATTCAACTGTGCCAGTCCATGCAGACTTTCCTAAAGCAAATACATTTATCTTACTTTTCAGTTGATGTATTGCCAGAGTATGCTTTTATTGCTGCCTGATTCTAGTCTTTTTTCCCCCATTTCCAGTGTAATTTACTCAAATAAGTCAATGCATTCATCACATACATATATGGCTCTTCGAAAGTTTCTGAAGATATCACTGATATAATGTTTATAGGTGGTGCAAATTTTTATTAAAATTTTGTGAGTAAATAGCATTGTACAATTAACCACCAATAATAAAGGTAAATAGCACAACTGATCTTAAAAATATTCTAGTTTAATACCATCACAGTAGCTTTCTCACTGGATAGTCTTCTGAATCTTGGTCTTTTAAGAACTTTTTCAGAACTTTCATTTCTTTCTCATTCTATAATAAGGAGCAGCTAATAATATTAGAAAATAATTAACCTGAAAACCTTATATACTTACAGTGTGATGTCAAGACATCACATTGAAATAAATTTAAAAACACAAAATTATTTTTCCAATATAAGCATCATTTTGAAAAATAAAATTTTACATGCTGTATCTTAAATGTATTTCACAATACACTTTATTTTTATAGACAATTTAATTTTAATTTCTTTGTCAATCTTAGAATTGCTATGTACAATTAAATATTTTTGAAATTCTAACTCATTGGTATCTGCAGATAAAACAAATTAGCTGGCAGATGCTATGGAGTATGGCTAGGATATGAGTGGATGTTCTCTTTCCAGGGGAGTTCAAAATCAGACAAAGCCCCAGGACAAAGCGTCTTTCCTGTGTAACTGTTGAAAATACAATGTTATCTGCAGGAAATTCTCCAGACTCAGTTTGTAACTAGAGCATTTTCAGAACACTGCTCTAAGGAGTGGCTGGGAAGACGCTGGCACTTTTGTTTGATGTGATGTAGCATATCAGTGTGCTAATTGGAATGTCAAATGTATTTGGCTTCAGTAGCTCAACACTGTGTACCAGGAAGACTGGACACCACAAGAAAGTACATACACACTCACGCACACATACACACACAGAGATGTGCACACCCATGCACTCATACACACACATGCATATGCATGTATCCCACAACCAGCAACAGCTAATCCATACGAAAATTATCTTTAAGTCAGCGAGAAAATTTGCTGTTGCATATCCCCCTAACCTCTTTACAAAAGAATATTCATAGATGCATAAATGAAAGACAAATTTTATGCACCAGAAACCCACACAGATTCTCTACATTTAATATTCAACACAGAAATGAAAAAAAAACAGGAAAAGGAATCATAAAGTAATCTATGATTATGAATTAAAACATCACACAGATAAAATCAAAAAATTTAAAAACGTCACAGAACCAGTGGCTTTATTAGATAAATGTGAATAAAACTACAGTATTATAGGTGAAAGATAATAAAGGTAATCAGTCAAGATTTAGAAATAAAAAAATTTACAAATGTGAGACATTTTAAAAAATAGTAACATTTTAAAATAAGGACCAAGCAAGACATATGGCAACAAAGGCTAAACTAGACTAACTGACTTTTTTGAAGGTAACAACACTTTTTAAATTGTAATATAACAACCTATGAAGATTTTATAAGAAAAATTTTAAAATTTCAAATTTATCTATGAGAACATAATGCACAGTTTTTGGAAAAATATTCTCAACTAAATGAGGAACATTGCAATAATTTTGCTGAAATTTTGTATATTCTACAATTTACAACTTTATAGTGAATATGACTAGCTGTTCTAATCATCTAAGGAAGACTTAGATAACTTTACTGAGATAACAGATATAGGATGTGACAAACTGAGGTTCAAAGTAAGACAATTAACAGATATTCAAAACATTAGCAGAAATAGACACACAGAAATAATATCAAGACATCAAGGCCATATGACAAAGCTGGTAATAATTCATAAAAACATTAGTTTATCCTACAGATAAATATAGTTGGATCAGTTCAATGAATAACAATGTTAAACATTCACATTCTATAGTGAAACTATGTTCTTCATATAAGAATCATATCTCAAACAAAAAATGATATTTAAATGAAGAACAAAAGTGCCAACAAAGGGATAACTGAAATCCCAGACTTGCAGCTTGTTTATATTATATAAGGAGAAATTCATGGTTGAATATATTAAATAGCATAATAAATACTGTAAAGTAAAAAAAACAGGCACTGAGCAATATTTCAAGCATATGCCATCAGAATTCATTATGTCTCTTTGAACTAATAATTAGTTGATTTCAGACAATTTGCTGAGAATAATTTAATGAATGTGAAAAAATTACACAAATTAGCCTTTTGGAATATTTTTCAAGCATTAAAGGAGAATAACTAATTGGAGATAGTAATTATTAGCATTGAGCATTTTAGTCTACTTGCCCTTCTCTTCTAAGCAGTTAAGACACTAAGAAGTGACTCTGACACAATTGTTGATTTGGGGAGCACAACCTGAATTCTTTCAGGGCACACAGGGAAAAAAACAAAAAACACGTGGACCACAACTGCAGAATTCTCTTGAAAACCAGAGGTGTCTGTGTCAAGATGAGATTACATCATTGAAGTTTGGTTTTGAATTTCTTCAATAAATTATTACATTAAATTGATCTGTATTTCTGAAAGTTAGCTACAATTTGGAGGAAAGATAAGTGTATATAGATTTACGGGAAAATCTGTAACTATTAAAATATTTCATATTGAAAGCAATAAGAAAAGTTAAACCTGATGGAAATTAGGGGGAAAAATGTGAGAGTAAAATAAAATCAGTGATTTAAAACTATATTTTAGTATAAATCAGCTTTTTAAAATAGTTATAATACATTTTTCAAAGAAGATAAAGATAAGATGGATTATTTAATGACCATTTTATAATATATAAATAAATGGCAAATTGAAATTCTGAATAAAAATATAAGAGCCAACAACATGTATTGTCAGAGGAATGGAACATTAATTAGTATAAGTCAGGAAAAATGTCAAAACACAACAAATTGGAAAATATGCAAAAGTAAAGTTTGATATGAAAATAAAATTTACACAATTATAATTTTTGAATTGAGGAATGAAAAGAGCAACAACACGCCTTTATTTCCAAAGCAGAAAGTAATAAATTGAGATTTGACTTTCCAAAAGGAGGGAAAATACTAAATCAGAGAATATGATAAAAGAAAAAATAACTTGAAATGATGAATTTAAATTACCGTAGGGAAATAGCAAAATATTTCTAATTAGAATTTTACACGCAGTAGAGTTACAATATGACAAAATAAGGAAAAACCTGATTCTTCCATCAAGTAATGGAAAATGGGTCCCAAATGAGACTAATTTTTTTGAACCCTGGCATCAAATGTCAATCTTTCGTTGATTTGAAAGTGGAGTACTCAAAACAAGTTCGTGGTCAGCAGGGTGGGTATCCTGGAGGAATCTTACCTTAACTTGCACCTCTCCTGTTCCCCAGGTCTTCAGCAGCTTTGAAAACAACAAATTTGTTTTTGTGTGGTTGTTTTGTTTTTGTTTTTGTTTTCCAAGTGGTGGTGCTGGAGGAAGAAGAAAAGTTTCATTCACGAATAACTCTTCTTCCATAAGTCTTATGACTTTCTGGAAAAAAATATCTTCCGATTGTTGGATGATATCGCATCTGACTGGAAATTTGCATAAGCACAAAGCTGTGTTCCAGGGAATTTTGCTGAAAATATTTATGGTCAAATGTTCTTTTCTCTGCTTTGAAAGCAGGAGAACACAAGTTAGGCCAACAGTATATTAATGTATTACACTTGAGATGAAAGAAACATTATTTCCTCTATTCAGCTATCTTAGATGTCAGAAATGTACTTACGTTTTGTTAAGACTTTGTCTTAGCCTAGACACTCAAGAATCTTTCTGTCTTTGAAAATGTAAGCTGCAATGTTTTGTTAGGAGGCTCTATGTTAAAACACTGTGTTAAGCAGTTGAAAAAGCCTTCCCTTTAAAACTCAGAAAGTTCATGAGTTCGATTCCAGGTACCTAAATAAACAAATAAATAAATAGAATAAAAGTCAGAAGAAATAGATTCTTCATCCCCAAATCTAAAAAGAAATTAATTCTCTTCCTGTGAGACAATATAAAATAGTCAACCCTTCTGGAGTGCAAGTCAGTGGATAAAAACATTCTCCATCAGCCTCTTCACAACAGCCTCCTGATATAACTCTAGGAGCAAATCCCCTTCTACATATGAAACCTGTAATGAATAAATGTAAGTTCTTTTAAACCTTCATCTATGAAATCGAAGATAATTGATTACAAAATAATACAATGAATACCGTATAATACATTTACATTAGGAAATATTCTCTTATTCTGACATATTGATGCCAATGTTAATTTAATTATATTGTATCTTTCCTTTTTTACCACAATTTGAAAGTGCTTGTTTGTAATTCTAAAATAAATTTTAAAGATTGGGGCCTCTGATCTTAAAAAATGCATATCATTCTAAATAGCTACATAGACAAAGTATATAAAACAGCTAATCAAAAAATAAAATGTGTTTAAATTTTTATATTAATGTCTCTTGAATTGCTCCCCCTCACTTATACCATTGACCTGCCGCTGAATAAGGCAGTTCTATTTGGAGAGTGACCTTACAAGGTACGATAAAAAAATATTGCACAGCTGAGGATATAGCTCAGCTGCACAAGTACCTGCTTGGAAAGTACAAGGTCCTGAGTTCGATTCCCAGTACCAAAAAAATTAGTGTCTGCTTCTGCCAACTGTCAGCCAACAGAAAGGCAGATTTGCACAACATTGTGGTTTGTCTTCAGCCATCTTACTCACCAGATCTGTTATTATGCAATGTAGCAATTCAGGTTGTCTAGATAGATGTGACAGAGCAACTAAAAGAAATTGTAAAGCCACTCAACATAAAGGACTCTCAGCATTGCTTTGGAAAGTGGCAAAAATGATAGAGAAGGGTAATCAAGGGAGATTACCTTGAGGGAGTTAACGGTAATGCATCTGTTACCTTTTTATTTTTCACTTAAACATTTACTCTAGGTTAAGATCATACCTCATTGACATATATAGAAGAAAAATAGGATAAATCTGTGAAAGGAATGAACAGAAAATTAATGAATTGATTCCTTTATTTGAAGAAAATCTTGAAATTAACTCATTAAACTTTTATGATCCACAAATTTAAAAATTCTTTTAAATACATTTTTTCTCTAGGTTGTATTTAAAGTTTAGGCTTTCCAGTATTCTCTTTCATAATATTATTTACTCAGTATTTTGCACACTGCATGACAAGTAACTTTATATTCATCACACCACAAGCCATTTTTTAGAGATGTAATAAAAATGGTGAAGCTGACTCTAATGTATTTTTTAATAAATACATTTCTTGTTATTTGATTGTAGCTCATAGTATTTTTATCACATTTATTTCTAACACCATGTAAACTCTGATATTGAATTAATTAATTGTGCTTTTTATGTATCCCAGTGAATTTCATGTGATTATGAAAGATTCATTTGATCTTGTTCAAGCAAATTATGATTTTCCACAGGGTTATCTTTTTAAATTATGTCCTCTAGATTATTTGCATATTTGTATTAGATTTACTTTGAGGACATGAGTTGTGAATTATTGTTGTTTCATGCATCAAACAATCTTATCTGCATTGCTATGAAGAGGTAAATATGAATTCTTATCATGAGATGTATTCAAAATTGGTTCTCATAAATAGCTAAAATTGGAAATTCTACTTGTATTAATAGAAATGTTCTCTCAGCATCAAAAACAAGTTCCTGTGTGACTTTGTTCTGTGGTGATAAAAAGAAATTCTTAATAATTGATAGGCCTTATCTTTCTATCAATTTTGACATATTTTTATTAACAAGCTAATAATGTTTGGCATGGCTCAATGATAATGTGTGCACTAAAAAAGAGAGAGAGAATAACCATTTATTATATTTAAGGTTGAGTAGCACTCAAGTTGGTCTCGTAGAGCAGGGTAGATAATGGGGCCCGAGAATGATAATTTTCCAGTAAACTTTTGACAAAAATCTCATATAAAGAAAGAATTGTAATATACTTTTATCATTTTATTTCCAGGGCTTGACTATTACTTGATATTTTCCCTTCTTCCAAATGCTATCAATTTCCTCTTAAACACTGGATTTGTAGGAGGGGAATGACTGGTATCATTTGCTTGTAAACATAGCAGTTGGACCTTATAATAGATAATGATATTTACAAGAAAGGATTTCTTTATATAGAATACATCTACTCCTGATTTAGTTAATGTTTTAAACAAACCTGTAATGCATAGATTTATGTGATACAATTCTTAGAAATATCAAAAAATCTATGCTCATATTTGATATATAAGATGGATTGACTTATGACTGAAATATTTCCTCCTGGTACTGTGGCAAAAGTATACACTCTTGATGAACCAGGAGGCTAGGGATGTCCTTTCACTGTCTCTCACCGCCTTCTTGATTTTTCTTTATCTTTTCAATGTTTGACTTTTTGAAATTGTTCGTAAAACTGGGTAGTCAAGCAGATCTCCAGTTCTGGCAAATCTTATTGCACAAGACCATTTATTACTACTATTATTATTATTTATCAGTACCAGGGATCAAACTCACGACTGTGTGCTTGCAAGGCAGGCACTTATGCCACTGAGCTAAATCCCCAATCCCGACCATTTATTATTTTAGCTCATCTGGGTTTAACCTGTAAGAACCATTGCAGGAATACAGAGGAATTTAGTTATAGTACTTGAGCAGTCATGTACTTAAGAGTGTGTATCTGCACCCAGATATCTCAAAGGAAAGAAAGATAAACAACACAGCAGGGAGCCCTTCATATCAGGTCTATTTGCCTGCCCTTTTCTTACCTTTCCATTTCATATTTCATCCCTAGTGTCTTTCCCCATTCCCCTCTTAATTTCTCTAAACTTATGCACAAATCAATAATTTCTGTTATAAAATACTTTTTACTTTATTCTGAATAATACATTTTATAATGTATACTTATTCTATGTACAACCAACTATATAGTTTATGTACTAGTTAGTCATTTTCAGTTCTTCCTAATAGTTGATACCTTTTCCTCAATCTCAGATGGATTATTCTGTTTGAGCTTTGATTCATTTCCTTATTTGATAATTCTATATCCAATTTGCAAGTCAATTATTTTTATATTTTGACTAATACATTTTATTACACACATGCATGCTTCTTTGTTTATAGTTTTTGATAATTTTTATGCCTAGAAAAGTATTTTCCACTTAAGTTATTTCAATTCAATCTGAAATTTGTTTTTTGTATGGCCTTGAGATTTGTTCTAAAATTTTTAAATGTCAAGTATCTAGTCATTATTTATTGATAGATTTACCTATTTGCTATTCTTTAGGAATATGGATTATCACACATTAAATACTTATGAATAATCTGTATCTGGACATGTTCGTTTATTTTATTTTTCTATCTTGTGTCTTTAATATCTCACAATTATCTAATATTGATATATATTTGAAGGTCAGTACCATGTATTTTGGTCCATTTCTTTAAGTTTAAGATATTTTGCAGGGTTAACATAGTTGCATTTTCTTCATAGAGTAATTTCGTATAGAATAACTTTGCAGTATTAATTATCTCATTATGAATGATTTCCATTTCCCATTTATTTGTATGTATTTTTTATTTTAAAACAAAAAAATACAAAAATGATACAGAATTTTTGTAGGACAATAATAGGAGATTAACAATGGTTAATATATTGCATGTTATCTGCAAAATAGTTGCTCAGATTACAAAATATAAGCATAAAAATGATCAAACACTGAAATTATAAAATGTTGTTTTTGATGAACTAACAGAGACTAGCAGTATAATTCTCTATCACTCTCTCTCTATATATAGTGATATATATATGATATATAGATATGATCTTCATATATATATTTATAGATATATATGTGATCTTTATAGATGATATAGATATAGATATGATCTTTTCCTGTCTTTCTTTTCTTCTTTCCACTATCCCAGTTGTTCTTTGAGCAGTTTCTTTCCCTCTCACTTTCATAGTATAATTTGTACACTTTGGATCTTATTTACTCTTTCAGTTTTTTACACTAGAGAGACAATATGATGTTCACACATGGGAGTCTGATTATTTCACTTATGAATGTGGTCTCACGATGCTTCCAGTCACCTATGAAAGCCTTGAGTTATCTTTTATCACAGTTTCATTGTTCTCATTGATTTTGCTAGTTCTTATTAATTTTATTGGTATGCAAAGAAAATATTAGGAATTTTAGAATGTTGCTTGCTTTTTATAAATAAAGCACTAATCCTTTTCATCTCATAAAATATATTGATCTTATATATTAACCTAATTCTTTTCTTATTTACTAATTTCATCATTATTTAACATTCCCAATGGTTTTTGTTTTTAGGTAGCACATTTTGAATTATTCTCAGTTACTAAATTTGTAACACAATGCTACATAAAATACATTACGAAGTATGTATGCTGTAAGTACTTTGAAAAATTAGAATGAAAACCATAAAAACCCTTTTTAAGTAAAAGTATGAATTGCTTAATCTGTAATGTCAACTAATCTAGTTAAATTTCTTAGTTTTTATCATTCTGTTTTGTTTATATTTTTAGATTACCTGAAATATTCATCATAATTTCCTTCAAATTGAACAAATTAATGTCTTTCAACATCATATACATATAAATATACAGATATATATATTCTAATTTTCTCAGAATTTCAAGCATTTGCTTATAAAGTTTAACTTTTACTTTCTAAATATCCTACAATTCAGCAATTTATTTACCAACTGATAGTGTAACTTTTACTTATTTATAGTACCCCAATCTTGTGAATTTATGTATAAAATTTGGTAAAATAGTTGATAGAATGTTTTACATGTTTAAGCAGCATTAGTTTTCCAATTTTATAAAACATTAATTTACACATCTATCAACAAAGGTATAATGAGTAAAAATACTGATACATTTCTAGAATAAATAGTTTAAATTTTCAGTGTTATTAACTATATGGAAATAAGTATGTATAGTTTCACAAGTGACATTGAAATAACTTGTTTATGCAAGATCTTAAAATATTTATAATCAGTTTTTAATTTTTACAATTAAAATATGAATCAGTCTATCCCTAGAGTTTGCAAATGTCAAGATTGAAGATGAAACTGGGAGACATCTACTTAAAATATTATATTATACTAATTAAATAGAGGATGATTGTTAAAGCAGTAGTTTACAGTATATTTCAAAGTTTGAAAGAAGATTTTGAATATTTTTTACTATAAGGAAATAAATGTTTCAGGAGGTGGATATATTAAACATGATTTTAACATTACACAAACTATAAATATATGGAAGCACCTGGTATCATCATTAATTTGTACACTTTTTATATTATTGAAAAAGTAAAGTTAATTTAATAAGAATATAATAAAACATGTGCATATCTAATAAAGATATCTAATAAAGATATTCTCTCATATGAGAGAAGTCTATATGCCGGTTTCTAGTAAATAATATTTATGAAAAGATTAAAAAATATTCCAAACTTGGAACACAAACATATCTGAATTAGAAGTTCAGAAGAAATTGATATTGTATACAAAGCAGCATTTGACATTTCTCTTTTGTTCTTTTATTCTGACAGCATTATACTTTAATTGATTTTAATCTTGATTTTTTATTTAAAAAATAAAAATGATAGTTTCAAAATAAATAATAGGAGATTAAAATTGGTTAATATATTATATATTATTATCTTCAAAATAGTTGTTCAGATTATATGATATAGGCATGAAACAATGTTTCAATATTACTGTCATTGCCATTCCAATTGATATTATCACAAACTTTCTTTTTCAATAAGCTGAGACACTAATAGTATAACTGACTTGCATATTTTTGCCTTTTCCTTTCCATCCTTTCTCTTTCTTCCATCCTAATTCTATTTTCCTTTTCACAATATCTATTGTGCATTTTATACCTTATTTACTCTTTCATTTTCTTTTACCAAGGAAACAATGTGATGTTTACACCTGTGAACTGGATTCACTGCAGTTATGAGTATGGTCTCAGGTTGCATACATTTACCTATAAAAATCTCATGTTTATCACTCTTTATACTACATTGTATAAAAAATGCTGCATCATTTTTACCAGTTTCTTGGTTGGTGAACATTTGAATTATTTCCAACATACAGCTATTACAAATTGTGCTGTTATAAAACTTAGAGGACGTGTGTCACTGTGATGCGGTGTTTTTAATTTTTCTGGGAAGATACCCTGAAGAGAAATAGTTGGATTGAATGGAACATCTAACCATAGCTTTTTGAGGAATCTCCATACTGATTTCCACAGTGCTTTTTCAGGTCTGCATTTCAACAATGAAGCAGTGTTCCTTTTTCCCCAAAGCCCCCTGGTATTAGTTATTGATTGATTATTTGATAATAGCCATTCATTTTGGAGTGAGAAAAACTCTCAGTGTTGTTTTGATTTGCATCTCTGAAACGACCAGTGATATTAAACATTTTATTTTATTTATATTTTTGCCATTTCTACTTCATCATCTGAGAAATGCATATTCATCTCATATGTCCATTTTTGGAGTGGGAGTTGAATCTGGAAGATTTGATATTTTCAGTTATTTATATATTCTAGATATAATTCCTTTGTTTAAAGGACAATTGACTAAAATTTTTCCCACTCTATGGGTTGTCTTTACACTTTGTAAGTTACTTCTTTTCATGTGCAAAAGTTTTTTTAAATTTAATTTGGAAGGAATTAAAGCAATGAAACAAATAAAAAGAGTGATAAAACAGTTGGAAATTTACAATAGATACTATGCTGCATATTGTTGTCCTCTAAATAGTTGCTCAACTTTAGGTTTGCAAAGTCAATCAAACAGAACAGTTGCTTTTTAATAAGATGAGATTCTAGATTTTATTTTTGGAATATTTCCTGTGCAATTTGGGTTTTGTTCACGTGCTGTCTGCCTACACCTAGGTCTTCAGGTTTTTATTTACTTTATCTTACAGTTGATTTAGTGTTTCTCTTTTAATATTTAGATCTTTGATCCATTTTGACTTTAGTTTAGTGCATGGTGATAGACAATGTTCTCGGTTTAATGTTTAGCATGTAGATAGCCAGTATTTCCAGCAATATTTATTAAAGAGGGCTACTTTTCTTCCAGTGAATATGTTTCTTCCCTTTGTCAAAGATAATGTGGTTGAGTGTGCTTGCAGTTGTGTCTGCATCTTCTAATCTGTTCCACAGATCCTCAGCTTTTTTTCTCATTACATTGCTGATTTTATTACAGTAGCTTTGTAGTATAATTTCAAGTCAGGAATTGTGATTCCCCAAACTTGCCTCAGTTGCTCAGAATTGCTTTTGCTATTCTAGGACTCTTCTGTTTCCAAATGAATTTTAGAAATATTTTCTTTAGTTCTATGTGGAATTCTATGTGGCATTTTTATCAGAACTGCATTAAATCTGTAATGATTTTTGGATTATGGCCATTTTCACGACATTTGTTCTTCCTAGCCATGAGCAAGGGACATCTACATTTTCTGATGTTCTCTTTGGTTTCATTTTCCAGAGAATTGTAATTTTCAATGTACACATCATTTAATTCCTTTGTTAGATTGATTCCTAATAATGCCTAATTCTTTCTTAGAGGCAAGTATTAGCCTGATACCAAAACCAGAAAAGGTCACAGTCAAAAAAGAGAACTACAGGCCAATTTCCCTCATGGGCATAAATGCAAAAATAAGATATTAGCAAACAATGCAGTAAACCATCAATAAAATTATACATACTGATCATGGCAGATTCATATCAGGAATTTAGGGTTTTTTCAAACTGCACAAATCAAAAAATTTAATGCTAGATACCAAAAGAACCAAAGGAAAAAAATCACATGATCCTCTCAATAGATGCAGCAAAAGCTTTTTACAAATTCCTAGATTCATTCATGTTAAAAATAAAAAAAAACCTACAGAAAATCGGAATAGTTGGTCTTTATCTCAACCCGATAAAAGCTGTGATTCTGATAGTTTTTCCTTTGTTATGATTTGTTTCTTTTCTCTAATAGCTTTTAGTATTTGTTCCTATGCTGAATGTCTGGAATCTTGATTACTGTATGTGGTGGTGTGGATTTATTTTGGTCATGACTAATTTGTTTTCTGAATGCCTTACTTATCTGTATGTCAGACACTTTTTCCAAGCTTGGGAAATTCTGTTATTACTTCTCCAAACATTTTTTTTAATGTCATTTGTGCTGACTCCTGCATTTTCATTGACTCCAATTGTTCTTATGTTCTTCTTTGCATTATCTTGCAGTTTTTGGACTGTTATTTCATTTCCTGCTATTGTTGAGATATCTAACTTTTTGTGATCACTAACTATGATCCTTTCTTCTATGTTTGATATCCTGTCTTCACTTTCCTTTGCGCAGTCTTGCAAAGTTGCAATGGAATTTTTAACTTCCTGGATATTTATTTGAATCTATTTCATGGATTCCATTTATTTCCTGTGTTGGTCACTCATGATTTCTATTATTTATCTATGATCCTTTTCTTTCCTTTTTTTTTCAATCTATGTCTGCTCTAGATTTGCTAAGCAAGTCCTTCATTATGTTTATCGTCTCTTTTTTAACCTGTGAGATTATTTTGTTTTGATATCCTCTGTAGCCATATATAGAGGATATGTAGAGCAAAAAGAATGCCCTGCTCTGTAATTACTGAAAACCATTTTACCACTGCTTGCTTGGAAAATACTGGTGCGATTGTCCAGCCTAAACCTGCTTGCCTGCTTGCTTTCAAGATCACAGGGCAGGGAGCAGGGTGTACCCTTGTCCCATCACCAGCCAAGGCCTCTTGCCTGCTTGTGCCTTTGGACCAACATTGGGGCAGGCAGTACCTGTGTATTGCTGCAGGTCAGAAGACTGCTTCTAGCCCTTTGCAGCTAGGACTAAGGACTGGCTTTTGGTGTTCACAGAGTTGGTATCTATGTTTAAAATTCTATTTCTCAGCTAGGGTTTCCCCCAGTCTTCTGCCAAAATATCAGCTGTCCATTGTGTCCCTTCTCTCATTCCACTCCCAGATACTGGCACTGAAGTGACCCTGGTCTGTTCTGTGGCTGGTTTGAGCCCCGGGGTTCTTTGTGATAAAATGGTAAGTCCCATCCAGCAGCTGATACTCCCCATGTATAGGACACTACCACCACCATTCTGGTTCACTCACCAACCAGTGACTGTGGGGTGGCTGCTCAGGAAAGGGTCTGTGTTCTCAGTGTTGCCTAGGACTGCACAAGACTCTCCCCAGGCAGCAGGGAAGGCACCCACTCCCTGCTAAGATCCTGAAAGGAGGCATAGCCATGCCTTTAAAGGGCTCTGAATTTTGATGAAGTAATAACTCAAGTTATATTCAAATTAACAAGGTCCTTTGGGGATTCCATTTTACTGTAAACTGTATGAAAACATTTGATTAGAGGACCTAAGTCACAACTGGACATTTTTAATCCTCAGAGCCACCTGTGGTAAGTGAAGGTTAAACAGTTTAGCAATTCCTATTCCTTACTTGCCTATAAGTAGTTCTAAATTGACGAGACATATGGTTACCCCGTTCAGCATCCCTGCTGGAAATCCAGGATTGATGCCCCTTTTTCTTCTTATTTTCAATAAAACTTTTCTAACCTCAAAAATAAACATATAAATAAAGAAAGAAATTAAACTTCTTTATTTGTTACAGACTATATTTTTCAAGTTTCATGAGACTATTGCAAAATGATATTATAACACATTCCAGTCTTTCAAAATGTTATGGACATCTCTGTCAAAAACTGATCTCTTATTTATTTTTACCACCTGTGTCCAGCACTGTAGAGATCAGTGCCAACATACCATGTCCAGTTGTCTGTTAAAATATGTTAGCCAGGATCTAAATATCCTTTAAGGAATATTTCCCTCTAAAATAAAGTAAAGAAAATATTATTCCATTTATTAAAATAACCATTAACAAGAAAGTTGTGTTCCAAAATAATTTAGAAAGCTTGCTACAATATAGATTGATGTACTTCACCAAAACTTTCTGATTACTAAGTCTAAACTGGTACCCCAGAATTTGCTTTTCCAGTGTGTTCCACTGTTATTCTGATTCTATTGGTCTACCTTATAAAATTGTCAAAGAAAAGAAATTAAATGATAGAGTGACATATGCAGAAGAAAACAGAAAAACAATATTTTAAATGGCCTCTATCTCAGCGGAGTCCTTTCCATGTCTAAAAAGGAGATTCTGCTCAGGGGATGAAGTAAAGTCCAATAGCACAAGTGAATCTGAGAAATCTAGGTTTACGATGTTTTTAGAAACAGTTCTTTCTTAAAAGAATACTATATTTTTTTCCTTCCAGAGCCTTCCCATTGCTCTGAATTCTGTGATTTTCTTGTCAAATTTTTTTTTTTTAGCACATTCTCTCAGTGGATTAAAGTGTCTTTAAATGCTGCCACAAAAGCCTATGGAGTTCAGGCTACGCTATATTCTGTAGTTATCACTGAATAAAGTGGTTAGGGTTGGGCTGATCTCCTGTGGTTTTGTTCTGTCAGATTTCATCATAAATGAGGTAAATTATAAACTTTATTCCAAATACTTTCTAGAACTTACATATATAATTTCTCTCTTGTGCATATACTTTTTTTTCTTTTTTCTTTTATTCTTTTTTTTTGCAAAAAGGAAGCCATATGTCCAGTAAATTCCAAAAATTGAAGGATGAGTTTCATTCCTGGATATAGTTGGAGAACTCACTAATGGCTGTTTCATGTTCCTCACCACTAAATATTTGGTTCATTATCCATTAAAACTTTCACTCACTCACTCGCCTCTCTCCAGGAAAGTCTTATTTAATCACCCATCAACTCAACATGCCACATTTCTTAGCGATACAAATATGTCATCATAGGATGAAGCCTGTGGAAAGAAAAGCACGTACTTTCAGTTTGAAATATACATGATGGTATCCATGCACAAATATTCTTCCTAGGTATCTCAATTTAATTAATTCAGAATACTTATTTAAATCATAGGCCACTGCATTTTATGTAAGGCTTGAGATTAAGTGCTCTGAGGAAAATCTATTCTCACAACCCTTAACACAAAATCCAAGCAGTGTGCCTAGTGCTCTCTGGTGACCTCATTATCTTTCCAATATGTGACAGAGGTGAAGAATGATTTTGTCAATCACTGCCCTGAAGGACCAGTTTAGGCTCAGTGAGAGGATTTCTTTTAATCTTTCAGGCCTTTGATCATCATGGGGTGCAATTATCAGGCCACTGACTCTTCTGTCATTTTTGGCTCCAGGGAAATACCTGCAAGCTTCAAATTTGAGATGCTCTCTGCATCATAACTTCCTTCATGATTGTGGTTTAAATTCAGTTATATCTTTACTTAATAACTGATAAAATCATATTCGCTACCATGTTTCATAGGTGTAACTTGCATATCAGTGATATTTTATGTTTATCACCCATAGCTATAAAAACATAGGAATGAGTAAAATCATTCCTCATAAACTGGTGCTTTTCAGAGAAAGTTTTATCATTTCTTTTTAAAGCCATTTACATTTTATTAGTCAAACAAAAATATTACTGGCAGGGAAAGTGAATTTTGACATCTACTTAAAATGACTTCACATATATAGTTCCCATGATAACAGGCTTTGGACTACACTTAAAGAACACAACATTCAGTATCACAAATTGCTATTTGCATTCATTCAATTATAATATATTAGAGATATTTACTGTGTAACAAAATAATATCTAGTATGCACACAATAGTCTACTCCTATATAGTTACTCAAAATAGAGGAAAAAGACTTGTATAGGAAGTTCATAGCCATTTTATTTATAGAAACATAGAAATGCAAAGAATTGAAGAGTTAATGTTAGTGGAATTTTATGCATGTAAAGAAATATCACACAGTGATCAAGAAGAATGGACTGATAGTCCTTGTCATTAAACAGTGAGCTCTCAAAAACCTTTTGATAGTTGAAAAGATCAGCCACAAAAAATCATATACTATCAAGTGGAGTTTACATAAAATAGTGGAAAATTCAAACATGTAAAGGCAGAAAGACAATGAATTGTTATTTGGTTTTGACCTAAAGAAGGACATTGACTTCCAAGTGACATGCAGTAATATCTGTGCATAAAGATCATATTCCATATCTAGACAATAGCCTTGTCTACATGACTCTCTCCCTCCTTCTCTCTCTCTCTCTCTCTCTCTCTCTCTATATATATATATATATATATATATATATATGTGTATATATATATATGTGTGTGTGTGTGTGTGTAATAATTATCAAAGTAAGCATTTAAATGATATATTTTATCAGTGCAAATTACACAAAACTAATTTCAAGTAAAGGAGATCATAATTGAGATTTAATATTACTAAACATGTAAAGATTATTAGTAACATAACACATAAAAATAAGTGACTTTAATGTAGAATAATTGATTTCTTTTGACTTAAACCCAAGGAAAGATCATGATATTAAATCCTGAATTCAGACTGAAGATGTGTAACTGAGTGCTGTCGGTTATACAAGGTGAATACGCTTTTTACAGTAAGAATTTTGAAAATTACTCAAAATTTCCAATCAGGAGATCATGCTGACTATATGAAGTATGACAGAAAAGTATGATGAATGTTTAAACTTTTAAAAATTATGGTATAAAATGTTATTTTATAAAAATTGTTTTTAACCCAACTCAAAAGACTCCTCACTTCGAACAAACTTGTATAAATGTTCATTCCAATTTTTGAAGAAATTCTATAAATTTTACATTGTGGGTGTCCTCACTTGTACTTTATTGTCTTGGTTCTTTTCAAAACATTCATCTTTCAGGGTCATTTTGACATCAGAGAAGTCAAATGGCAAGTCCAATGAACAAGGTAGATGACACGCCTCAGTGAGTTTACAAGCCTGGCTTTCTGTTGAATGGCACTTACCAGGAATATTCATTAGACTTTGGTCATAACTTGTAAAGATTTCACAAAAGAAAATCTCCAGGACTGTTCAGAGAGTGCCAAGATTGATGAGATATATGCAACCAAAGCAAAGAGTTATATTTTGAGGAGGATTAATGGCAATTTAAATTTTACTGTAATAATTTTTAAAACACTCACTGTGTATTTTCATAAAATTGGTATATTAGCTTACTTTCTGCTAAGTCAGTCCAATATCCTGCTTACCATGCATTTTCAGCCTATGAAGACTTTACAATTATGAATTATGGGCTCAATAATCAAACTTTTAAGACACCACATTTTGATCATTTCTTATTAAAATGGGTATAATAAAGTAGATTAAATGCATTTATATTATTAATATTAATATTTTTTCTAAAATTGTAACTAATGATTTCAGTATGAAAATGCTATTAATTTTGAATAGTAGTTAGCATATTACAGATCTGAAAAAGAAATGGTGTCATTCTATTTCAAAATGCACAATTTATTCCTAAAGTCAAATTTGAAGTAAATGAATTTTACTAAATTCAAAAGACCTCTGAATAGTCAATAAAGTTTATGTGATAATTTTTTTTGGTACCAGGGGTTGAACTCATGACCTCACACTTGTGATAAATTATTTAGTTTGCTGGATTCAGAACATCTCATCATATATGTATGAGATTTGTATTTGTATGTACAATATTTTAGTTCAATATAAATTTCCTTTCTGTATTTAAACATATTGCAAATATAACCATACAAATATTATTTATTGTACAATTTACCTTCTACAAAATTCCTTAGCATTATGCTATAATTTGTATAAAATTAGATTAATGATTAAAATGTTTAAAATGATCTTTAATGTTTTGTATTAAAATTAAATTTTAAATGAGTAACACAACAATCAAAGTTACTTCAGATACCCATAATGTTCCTCACATGTATCAACATTAAGTAACAGCAATAAGCTGAGCATAGAGACTTTTGTGGACCAGAGGTAGAATGTAATCGTTTATGAATCTTGTGCTGTCATAGATGTGGATTTTTGGAAGAAACTTTGTTATAAGGACATGATACTCATCAATGGACTAGTCCACTGGAGATTTTATGGCTAAAAGTGATATTCAGAGGTGATGCTTGAATGGAAGAGGTAGGTTCCTGTGATTTGGAAGGAACTATTTCCTTTCCTCCTCCTCCTTCTCCTCCTCCTCTTCCTCTCTCTTTCTGTTTCTCTCTCTCCCTCTGATTCTGTCTGTCTGTCTCTCTCTCTGTCTCCCTCTCTCCCTCTCTCTCCCCTCTCTCTTGCTATAAACCTTTCTCAACTTCCTATTCATCATGCCATGAGCTGTTCCCCCTCTGCAATGTCCTTCTGACATGCTGGTCTGTCTTGTAGTCAACAGACTAGGGCTTAAACCTAACATATTGTGAATCATATAAACTTTTCCTCCTTAAACTGTGGTATAATGTGTTGTGTCTTAGCAATGAGAAAGCAATTAGGATGCACATTCAGCAGGAAAGCAATCATATTCTTAATTTTGATTATAAATATCAGCATAAAATATACAACGTAATTTATACACATATATAATTCCAGTTTAACCCACATACATACACTTCTCAACAGTATGTACTAAAAGTACCCCGAAAAAGTGAGAAAACTGTCGCTTGTTATATGATCTTTTAGTACCATTTCTCACAAAGGGATTTTGGAGTAATATTATTTTAAAAATCATGTAAGAATATATTAAGGTGTGCCTAAACAGGAAACTTCTATTTAAACAAGATATTTCAACAATTGCAAAGTTCATAAGAAGAATGTATGAAGCTGAATTAAATATACCGCAACCAGTAAAAGACCAGAGAAACTTTGTATTAGTTGTAACAATCAAAATATGTTAATAGCCATCAACATATTTAAATAGGTGAGTTCAAACCTGGCCTACACTACATAACAAGACTCAGTCTAAAAAAAAAGTACAAAAAGCATTTAGTATGTTTAAAACTAGTTCATAAAAGGAATGTATCTGGAATTTATGCTAGCATTAAAATATTTAAAAAAAAATTTTCCCCATTGCAGAATGTATCTCAATCTTAAGAAAGTCATCCTAGAACCAGGTAAAAATGTAGAGGATAGTAGTAAATTAAAAAAATTTTAGATCTTCAATTTATCTGATCTGACATCAATTATCTCAGTTAATCATTGACCTTCTTGAAATTTTTTATGCCTTGGCTTTGGAAACATCATTTATCTATTTTTCTCATATTTATCAGTTATTCTGATTTATTCTCTTTTGTTAATCCTTCCACAATTTTGTGATTTCTCAATTTAAGAAGAAATGGTAGATTAGTACCCAGACACTTCTTCATCCCTTCACTTATTTTCTTAATTGTTTTCAGTCTTCATTTGAAAGTTTTAACTAAATTTCTTCCATCCTTAATATTAACTTTCTGTTTTGTATTTCTGTTTTAACTCCCATGAATCCAGTTCTCAGGATATTTACTTGGTTGTCTTATTTGTATATTTGTTACTCCATTGCAGTTTAAAATTGATTAGCAAGAGTTTTGGTCTGTTCACTGATGGAACTTGTGCCTGATGCAAACTACATGACATTAAGTATTTTTAACGTATAGGTAAATGAAAAGTTAATGAAGTTACTTTCAGGAAAATGACAATTGATTTTGTCATTCTCTTTGTGCTAGCTATGGAATATAAAATAGAGATGTGTAGCTCATATTAAAAAACATAAACATGCAGTTCATGTACTTTTTAAAATTAAGAACCACATCATTCATTAAATTTAATATTTCTTTTTTCAAGCTCAGAGGTTATTAAAAGAACATATTTTAATAAATATGAAATTATGACATAGACCTTCTATTTAATTCCTTTGATATTGATAAGTGTTTATAATAAATGCACTTATCAGAATGAGGAAGATGTATGGTACAATATTAATCATATACAAAATATTTTTGGAAACTATGAATTTCAGGAGATGAAGAAGCATAATGTAGCATTAGAAGAAAAAAGTACAAAGGAAAATATCACAAAGATTAAGTTTTCTGTAGTAAAAGTCAATTTACAAACAGTTTTGAACAAAATAGATGAAGAAACAACATCCAACACACTGTCACGCAATCCTTGACAAATCCTTCCACCAAAAATTTGTGGTGGAAGAAATATAGTGTCTTTACATATAGTACTGCAAAAACTAGCTCTCCACCTGCAAAGGATAATCCCATATCTTTCAGCATGTACTAGAGTAAAATTAAATCAAAGATCTAAACATAAAACTATAAACAACTTACTACAAAATAGGTGTGTAGACAAGTAATTTCTGAAAAGAATTCTAATTGCAGAAAAAAAACAAAGTGTTAATAAATGAGACTACATCAAATTAAAAAGATTTTGGACAGCAAAGAAAACAAGAAAGTAAAGAGACCTCCTAAAGAATGGGAAAGAAATGGCCAGCTGCACCTCAGAAAAATAATATGTAAAAATACATAAAGAATTCAAATAAATAAATAAATAAAGCCCCGGTTAAAGACCCCAATCAAAAAATGTGTAATTGAAACAAATAGACACTTTTTTAGAAGAAATAAAAATATCCAATGAATACTTGAAAAAAGTTTAAATTTACTTATCATTAGAAAAATACAAATTATAACATCACTGAGGTTTCATCTTATGCTAGAAAGATTGTCAGTCATTAAATAATAAAATAATAGCAAATGCTGGGGAGATTGTGGGGGAAAAGTAACACTTCTACACTTTTGTTGGTAATATAAACCAGTACAACCATTATGGAAATAAGTGTAGGGTCTTCAGAAATGATATAAATATAAATTCCATTTGATCCAACTGTTTCACTTCTAGGTATCTTTCTAGAAGAGCTAACAGCATCACATTGTGGTCATACATTCATACCAATATTTATAGCAGCAAACTAGTATTAGCTAAAGCCTAGAAGCAGCCTATATATCCATCAGTAGACAAATAGATAAACAAATGTTGTATCTATATTTGTCTAATAAGAGAACATTTGAGTCATGTGAGAAAACTGGGTGCAATTTGAAAACATAATATTACATAAAATAAGTGAGCAGTTTTCTACAGTTTTTGTTCTCTCATGTGGGAAATCCAAACTAAAAATGAAGCATACAGCTAAGTGAAAGACAGGTGGAGGAAGCAGGAGCATAGGGATTTTTCAAAAGGGAAGGGAAGCAAGAGATGGAGGGTGAGGAGAAGGAATAAAAGGGAGGGGGACTAAGAAAGAATTGCGGTTTGTCGTGTAGATGTATGGACTAGCTATGATAAGTGTAATCATCTTATACCTAGAAATGGAATGGAGGATGGAGGAGACGGGAATTAAAAAGAATTAAGATGTGCTAACAACATACACACACTACACGCTGCAAACATGTACTGATAAAATAAAAAAATTTGAAAAAATATATTTGACAGTGGCAATTACTATAGCAGGGTCATGGAGGTTGAGAACAACCAAGATATTTAATTTGTGGGTGAGGAGTTCATTAGTAGTTGCAGCAAAAGAAGTACTTTGTAGTCATAGGAATGGACCAGATATAATGTATTGGAAATGAAGTGGAAATAGAGCGATTAATGTTAACTGTTACAGTCAAAGAATACTATCATAAAAGAGAAATAAAATGTGACATTGTGAGTAGGATAGTTTCAAAAGTTTTTTTTTGTTTGTTTGTTTTTGTAAGTATAAGAAAGACCTACAAGTGGGTTGATTGAAGGAAGCTACACTGCAGAGGGAGAAATACACAAGAAGAACAGCACCAGAGGCCAAATGAGGGCAAGGACCGTATGACAAAGGCCTGAAATGCCAGCTTTTGCTACGAAGTTAGAAGTGATATCAACTTAAATATATTCAACGTCTATAAAGGAGGAGAAAACTGAAGGTCAGGAGCATGTGAATATCTGACAGATTGCTTCAAAAGTAAGTTCTTTATTAAGAAACATCCAAACAAAGCATTATTTTGATATGTCTGGTCGTTTTACTTTGGGTTACAATTCCGAGGCCGGTCTCCTTTGAGTACTCTCTGATCTCAAAAAAATGCTTGACATCATTTTATTAAAAAATGTCCTTACATTTTTGGAAAATAAAGATTACCACTCTCTAACTGCAGATGCTATTCATACTACATATAGTTCACTACTATGTATTACATATAACTTATTAATTATATGTTATTGTACATTGCTTCAGTACAAGAGTATAGTCATCAATTTCAAGCCATTTATTATACACAACACTAGGAAACACTTGATAATATTTTAAAAAGTATAAATATTGATAGTTGGAAAAGGATGTGGGAGAAGACTAATCTCATGAGAAGTGGAGCCCTTACTAGCAGGGACACATCAGATCCGACATAGATTTAAAATGTTTTGACCCAGGAAATAAGAAAGGATATTTTTTAATGCAGGAAAATAAAGCTTGTATTTTTGGGATGTACAGGCACAGAATATGTAAAGTGATTTTCAGGATTTAATTGAATAGATAAGAATTACTCTAGGAATGATTGAATATATGTCTTTTTTAAAATGAACATTCCATGTTATAAGAATGTATCACAAGATAAGATGTGCATTTTTCTTTGGATTTCATAAGTATTTTTAGTATGAGGAGGACAATGATGAATTTTTTTCTTGTATATTAAATCTTACTTTGATGCACTAACCTGCAAGGCATTATTAGAATGTAACCATATTTAAAGATAGATTCATAAAGAGCTAATTATGGTTAAAAGGGGTATATATGTAATTCCTAATAAAATTGGATTGGTTTCTTGGTAAGATGTGCACACAGAAGTATTAAGGATGTTTAAGTACAAAGTAAAGGACACGCACACATATAGCATGAAGACTGCAATCCTCAGGCCAAGGAGAGATGTCAAAGAAAGAAACCTGTCAACACATTTCTCTTAAATTTCTAGACTCTTTCTCTTCATTGGAATAATTGTGTTTTATTGAAGACATCCCATCTCTGGTATGATATTAGAAAGCAATAGCAAATTAAGACAAACTTTTTTAATAAGTACTTTCCGTCTCTCTAAAGTTATGAGGTAGTGAAATGGTTGCAGGAGTGGCGTTACCAGTAAAATTAATAGTAACATTTAACAGTTGTTAGCATTTATAATGAACTCTTCATCAACTACTACTTTACTAATTTAGTGGACAAAGATTAAATAATTTCATTAAAGTCACAAAACCGGTAGCAGAATCAGAGTAAAAGATTTCTTGAAATCTCTGTACTTTTCAAAGGATGGATTGCACAGCATACAGATAACACAAATTAGATCACAGATGAGTGACATTTACCAAAATTTTATACGTGGAGGGATCAAGTGTAAATTAAGTGAAAATAAATTTAAGATGTATTTTACAACATATTTATTATAGTTGAAAAATACTATAATCCAATAGATTATGAGTATATAGAGCCTGGAGCCAACATGGAATAACAACAAATTAGACTGAGTCTAAATTATGCTTTATTGGCTCTAAAATAACATGAAAGAAAATGAAAGAAATGACTTATAAAATGTATAAGCAGACAAGCACACAAAACGATTGTCCATGAAATTCAAACTAAGTGGTCATAGTTCCATGTGAGAGAGATATATTTAAATGTCTGGGAAGGTAATTTCTTGACACCCACAGCAAAGTCTAAGAACTTTTCAGGGAACCAACCATAGAGAAGCGGAGTCAGAATGACATAAGGCAGTGATAAATGAGTTGAATGAGTAAAATTGCAATTCTAGGATGTTTGTTATGATTATAAGTGAACATTTCTATTACATAACTGTGAGTGACTAAGAAAGGCTGGAGTACCAACATTTTAAAGAAAGGAATTTAGTATTGACAACTGAAGCTAAGAAAAAGCATAAGTTATCAAGAATTAATAAATTGGTAGTATTGGAAAGCATACTTATGGTACAGGAGATGAATTCTTGAAGACATGAGAGAAATGTGCAAGACTGGGTAGAAGAGTAAAACAGTAATTCAGTAAATGATATATTCTCATTATACTAGATTAGAAAGTCAATTATGTACAAAGGAAGACAAATATTCTGAAAATAATCATTTAGTGCTTAAGCTGAGAAAACTTGTAGACAATTAGTATAATCAAAAAAGACATTTGGTTCTCATGAGAGCAAGAATGTAAAGGTACATAGAATATTTGAAGTAAAATTAAATATTATTAGGACATTGATGATAATTGATCATAAATACCAAAGAACAAAGTAGAAGTTGATAGAGTGAGAGAAGGAAGAAGAATGTGGAAATTGCAAGATCATATGGTCTATGAGATGAAAGTTGACTTGGTTCTTACATTGCGTCCTCACCATGATTACAATGATCATGCATAATGATATCGGTTTCAATGGATTCAAGACGCATGCTGTACCAGGGGTCAAAGCGTGGGAAGGTTGAGATGTGGGAGTTTTAATCAGCACTGAAAATCTAAAATACAAATGAATAATGTGTTATGTGTTCCCAAGTTAGAATACTAAATGTTAAGAAAATAAGGCAACACATTTTCTTACTGAAATCCAAATTCCCAGTGTTTTCATGATAAAGAGCCATTTATAAATGTGGTATGTATCCATGAAGCCATGATAAAAGGAAATAATATGGTCCATGACTATCCTGAGCCTCAACTGGATTAAGTTTTAGGTACTATTTTATTATGACCTACACATAAAATTCTGCTCATTATAAGCTAGTTCCTGGTAGCTCTATAACTGAAGACTCACACTGAATCAATTGCTAAATATCTGAATAAATCTGTTTAAAAAAATTTTTTAGAAGAGCCCTGCTCTATAGTTCAGACTGGCCTTGAACTCTCTTTGTAGCACAGGCTGGCCTTAAACTCACAACAGTCCTCCTGCCTCAGCCTTGTGAGTACTGGGGTTAGAGGTGTGTACTGCTACACCTGACAGATACCTGAATAAATCTAAGACGATTAGATAATTAGATAACCAAATTGTAGCAATTTCATCAGTTTTCCAACTCAGAAATTTAATGAAGCAATAATGTCACCATTACTTCTTTTTCATACTTAAAAAAGGTATTGTTATCATCTATTTTTCCTTTTCTAGTTATACCAAAATTTTTTTTCCTTTGATAACTAACATTTTTATTAATGGTTCATTGCCTTCTAAACAGAAGACCTACATATTTTTCAGCTCTTGTGAAGAAATTGTAAAGTTAATTTAAAGCTTTTTACAGCATGTTTCTCAAAGGACTTGATTTATGAATTTTAAAAATCATGGATATAAGATCAGGGATTTAGCTCAGTGGCACATCACCTGCTGGCAAGCATGAGGTTGAGAGTTCAATTCCTGGTAGCAAAAAAGGAAAATAAAAATCATGTATACTTTTAAGCTAGGAGGTAGTATAGTTTTCTTAATATTTTAACACTTTTTCCACTCAAAAAATATAATAGTATTTGCTTTAACTGAATTATATCCTTCCAAATGTATGTGTTAAAACTAAACTGTAGTACATAAGAATGCTACTCTATTTGGAGAAATGCCCTTTAAAATGATGACCAAGAAAACATGAAGGCTTACAGTTGGGTGATTGAACTTCAGACCCAGAGAGAGACATCAGGAAGCACAAGCAGTTAGAAAAGCCTAAACAAAAACAGCAATAAAATGGTCATCTGTAATCCAAGTCAACAGTCTCAGATGAAAGCAAGCCTGCCAACACTTTGTCTTGAAAGTTCTACCCCTAGAATGTTGAGAAAAAGCATTCTTGTTTAATCTGACGAGTCTTCTGAAATCTGATAGTATAGTAATTTTAATGCAATAGTTTAAAAAATTTGCTACGTCATTTCTGTGAGTTTTAAAATAATTCATAGAAAAAAATTGTCATTTATCTTGCGATAATTTTCTCTGAATCATGCCTGCATTTGAAATAAAATTACACTATCACAATTCATATAACATCAGCACCAACCATATTTAATGCTGTTTTCCTTTTAGAGAAAACTATATGATATCATTTTTAATACTTTACATACATCATCTCAATTTTCTTTGTAGGAATTATAAGCGAGACAATATAAAAAAGAGAATAGGTAAATGGGCTCGCAGTGGCTGACAGAAAATAATTTTGGGGGGAGATGGACAGTGTTGAAATTTGGAAAATGCCAGGAGAATGCTGGGTAAGTATTGTATCAGGGAAATACATCTCAAACCAGAGAATCAGGATTCTTCATAATGTTGCAGAGCTTAACAAGTGTGATCTCTGGATTTTAGAACTAGACATGAGTGTAGGCTTATTTTCTTCTCTGAGATGATTTTGTACTATAAAAATTAATACAACTGTTTTGAAATTATCTGGTAACTGAAGTTTTGATTCAAAATTCATATCTTTAGGTTTTACCCTGCAATGTAATGGCTCTAAGGAGGTCATTAAAATTTGATGGAGTAATAAAAGAATGTATTCTAATCTAATGACTAGTGTCCTCACAACAAAGAAGAGACTCTAGAACCTTCTGTTCCTGCACAGAAACAGAGAAAAATAAATATGTGACTCAGAAAGAAGATGCACTGTAAGACAAGGGGAGAGACCTTACCAAAATCAACTATGCTGGCATCTGAATTTTGTTTTTTTATATTCCAGAGTTCTGAAAAAATAAATCTCTTAAAAGTAAATCTCTGCAAAGCTAACCATCAGGTGAAGTAGAATAACACAGATTTTGAAGTAGAGTTTAACTGCAGCAAATACTTACAAATGGAAAAGTGGCTTCGGAACCAGCTAGTGGTTGGAGGCTGATGGAGTAAAGAGGTGCAGAACTGTAGACAGGAGTGGAGAGAGCACTGGGAGAAATGATGGATAGCAAAGGAAACTGGCAGAAACTCAGAAAAAAATAATTTGAGAAAGTTCCTATCAGTTAGAAAATAGACCTAATGAAAAGAATATTTGTGGAAATTAAACATTAATGTGGTGAGGTCTCAGGGAGATATTAAGGCATGCATTGGGAAACTGGGGAACATCAATCCTTGTAACAGAGCAGTGGAAAGCTTGACTTACTAGTTTTATAGTGTGGTAAGAAAAATGTAATTCTTGATTGACTAGCATATTTAGCAGAGGGCATTTATTCTTACTATATCAGTGCATTTTAACAATAATCATTCCACTGGGGATATATGCATCCCTCATTTCCTTCCCATTTCTGCAGTCTATCTCCCTGTCTCCTGCTATGCAGCTTTTATTTTGTTCCTTAAATTATTTATATTCTGAGTCTCTTTTATTAGGGAAACCATCTGAGCTTGATTTATCTCATAGAGTGTTATTAGCTCAAGATTCATTCATTTTTCTACAAATATTTTCCATTTATCCTTCTTTATATCTGAGTCACAATAGTTAACTTATGGTAGAGACCTGTCCATCCATCAACAGATGAATGGGTGACAAAAAAGTGTTATACAGGAGAGGATATTTTCCACCAAATGTTGAAGGCATGATCTGATTTCTTTTTCATATTTATGGTAAAATGCAACAAAGAGAGAGACAGAGAGAGAGACAGAGAGAGAGACAGACAGAGAGAGAGAGAGAGAGAGAGAGAGAGAGAGAGAGAGAGGAAGGAAAAAGGAAGGAAGGAAGGAAATTTGAAAAGAATTAGAAACAAAATTTAAAAAATAAATAAAATGAACACCTAGAATAACAGCTGATATTGCAAAAGTGTGTAAAGTTGAAAACCAGGTAATACTTAAAATTTAAGTGAAAATGTAGCCTAAAACCCTAAAAATAGACAAATCATTTGAATAAACATTCCTCATATCAAGGATAAAATTGGTAATAAATGAATCAAAATAACATTACTAATTTCCAAAAAATGAAAATTACAGTAAAAGATATCCTGTCACATCTATTACCAAAAAATTATCACCAAGAACCAAAGAAAACAGTGTTGGTGAGGATATAAAGAAAAGTTTCCTCATATATAACCAGAATGGAGTATAGATAAGTACAGTTATTATGAAAGAATATAGGTATTTTTTATTTTTCCAAAATTAAAAATAGAACTGCTACAGGATGTGGCAATCCCATGACTGGATATATATTCCTTTCAATGTTTATTATAGCATTATTGAAAAGAACGACAATGTAGAATCAATCTAAAATGCATCAGCACTTGTAAATTAAAAAAGAAGATGCAGAACATATGTGTACATAATGGAATATTACTCAGACTTACAAAAAAAGATCTAGTCATTAACAGCAGCAGTTATAAATCTATAGGGCATTAGGTTAAATGCAATAAATCAAGAACAAAAAGACAAATACTGCATAAAGTATTCTATATGTGGAATTTAAAATAGTTCAACTCAGAAAAGTATACATTAGAATATTAGTTTTCAGTTTTCAGAAGATGGAGGTTTATTGGTGGTATTGTGGATATATTGGTCAAAATGTACAAAATTTGGCTATATAGGAGAAATAATTCAAGAGACCATGCAATGATGATAATGGTCAATAAGTATATATTGACTGCTTGTGAATTGCTAAGTAGATTTTACGTATAGTAGTTAATGAAATGTCAATAAGTATGATTTAATCATCCATAATGCTTACATATTTCAAAGCACTTTGATATACACAGTAAATGCATACAATTTTATCAATTAAAATAATAATTCAAGAGAAAAAGAGAATGCAGATTCTGGAGAACAGCAGAGTGTGGTTAGACAATACCACCTCGTAGATCTAATGGGTCAACTCAACTGAAGCAAGGAATGGCCATGGAATTACACCACCAAAAATATTACCAACTTGTACTGCAAGGGAAAGAAATGATAAAAAAAGTCAATAAAATTTGTGAGGCTTCTGGGATTAGATGCAGAGGGAGAATAAAAGTTTATTGCATGAGTATAACTTATCTTTCAAGAGAAGGCAACATAGATATTGTCAAGGCTGTCATGCTAAGGTTTATTTTAAGAGGTCAGAATCACTTCATTGATTTCATATTGCAATGCAATATGTCTTGAGTTCTTAGAGATAAGGCTGATAAAAATGGATGCTGGTGTGGTGCTGGAAGGAGGGAGAATGTTCCATGTAAACCAGAAAGACAACACTGAGTGCCAAGAAATTAAGCCTCTAGCCTTAAAAGCTTTTGGAATCTGCATTAAGATTTGGATATATTTGGAATCCAAGGATCACCCACCCCTCGTCCCACATTTTCTTTAATTTTGCTCTGTGATTTCTCCCTTTTGGAACTAGAATGCCTATCCAATATCTTCCCATCATTGTATTTTGGAAGCAAAAAATTTTTGGTGGGGGCTGGTTCAAAAGTGAAGAGAAACTCAACCTCATACTCACAATGGATCATACTTTGTCTCCCACATATTTTTAAAATTATATTTAAATAATATTTTGGACTTAGAGTTGATTCTAGAATGACTGGGACATTACACGTGACTAGGACATGACTTTTGCTAGTGTAGAGAGCAAAATGTTTTGGATTGCACTGTTTGCCCTTGGAATTCCTGTGTTGGAATTCTAACCTTTAGTAAGTATATAAGTAATTATCTGAGAGAAGATCTTTAAAGAGTGTGTTATCTTATATTATGGTGAACAAAATACCTAGGGAAGTCAATTTAGAGAAGAAAATGTTTATTTAGGTTCACATTATCAGTTTATAGTCAGCTGACTCTGTTGTTGCTGAGACTGTGGTGAAGTGTAACATCATGGAAGAACAACATGATAGAGGCAGGCTGATCTCATCACATGAGACAAGAAACAGAGAGGGAAAATGCTAGAGAGGAAATGATCTGGGACAAGATATTTTCAAGATCATAGTCCCATGATTCACTACCTTTAGCTCAGCCCCACTTGCTGTTTCATTACCTCCCAATAATGTCATCAAATTTTGATTTTACCAGTGGACTAACAGGATAAAGTTAGAGGTCTCAGGGTCCAACTGCTTCCCTAAAGTCCATCAGTAAACATAATATCAACACAATGAGCAATCTGGTGGAGGGGGCATTTTACTTTCCAAACCTAATGAGGTATTATTATGTTAAAATGAAGCAAAAGCAATTGGAATGGGTCTATAATCCATTGTAACCTATGTTCTGCTAAGAAGAGGAAAACACAGGAAAGGTGTATTTCCATAAAAGTACAGCAATGTTTGACCTTCTGCAAATGAATCAGGTTTAAGAGGAGGTAAACCCTGTCATGGATATAGATTTTAGACATACAACCTACAGATATGTAAGAAAATAAATTTTTGATGTTTAATTCCCTGTCTGTGTATATATTTTGACAATAGGAAATGAATATGATTAAAGTTAAAATTGAATTGCAGTAGACCCATGTGTAGTTGCAATGGTACAGTTGAAGAGTCATAAGTACTGTGTTAATTTCTTTCTTCTTGTTTCTGAGCCAAAATACCTGACACCCAAAGATAAAGGTTTATTTAGTTCAAAGTCTGTTTCAATCACCTCTCAAAAAGCCCCACATGAAGTGTTGAGGGGATTTACATCTAGACATAATCATAACATGTATATTAAACAGTACATAAAGATCACACATAACATTGAATGACCATTCCAAATCTGATAGACTAGCCTAAACTGAAACATGTTTTAGCAGATTATTTAAATTGTTAATTAAGATTCATTCTTTCTTAATATATAAATGTACGTTTAGAGTCCAGATCTTTTTTATTGATAGCTAAAATATAATAATTTACTACTAGAATTATGGTTAAATTGCTGGAAATAAAGTACCAAACACATTATTTTTCTTGTTTATGGTTTTCCAAAATTAATTTTATGCTTACTCCTTCTATTATTTTAAAATATTAAAGTACTTTACATAAGCAACTTATTCTTATACTTTTATGGTAGTCAGGTCCCAGGGGAAAAAAATATTTAAAACCATCCCCAAATTAGAAATAAAATACTGAAATCACCTCATAAAATGTGATATATGCATATAGACATAGATGTTTATATGAATAAACTTGTGTATGTGCACGCATAGGCACTCACAAACACAAAAAATGCTCCTTGACTTACTATGAGTTTATTGAAACACTCATCATAGGTTGAAAATTCTGTAAGTTGGAAATGTATTTAATGTACCCAACCTAACAAATAGCATAGTTTAGCAATGCTATCAACCATAAAACATTGTTCATTTGTCAGCACAATTACGTGGCTCACTGACACTGTAAATGTTAGTATGAATACTAGGTTTGAATTAACAACACATTCTAAGAAAAAAGAAAAGGGAACTGAAGATTTACTAATTTTGCGTATTGGATGTACTGCTGTGACCTGTGGAAGGCACACATCCCTGCCCAATCTTTTCATTGGTGTTTCTTACTGAGGGGCTATTGACTTTCGGAGGAACCAATTCTTCATTGGCACTATGCTCAGTAGTGTTCAGTCATTATAACCATAAAAATGTCCCTGCATATTTTCAAATCCCATCAGAATTTTGCACAGGGAAAAAGGGTAATGACAAGCCCTAAAAATGCCATGGAAATAAACAGAGCAAGCACTAGAAGTGACATTTTAATTCTGAATTATGAAAGATCCAAGTTTCCCAGGATGTGATGGAAAGGATTTGTTGTCTGAATAGTAGCAAATTGTTACAAATGTTATTTCCACAATAGAGTAGGGTCCTGGGGGCTTGAAGGATCTTGCATTACTGTCAGTGTTATTTTTGCACAATACATTCTCTGTTTTCACAGAATTTTCTCTTTCAAAAACTACCTTAATCTCTGGAGAAATTACGAATTAAAAATTGTCCAACTAATTTATTAAAACTTCTAACCATGAAATATTTCTTTAATTTATTGTTTCCCAAACTGTATTCCTTTAACACTCATAATCAAAATTCTCTACCCTTAGACCATATATAACTACTTAATATATTTTTGTTAGTTGTACTTATTTTAGCTTTTAATTTTTAATCATTTTATATACAGCTGAAAAAATCAGAGATTAACATGTCAGAAAGAAGTTTAAGAAAAAATTAAAGATTAATATAAAATCATAACTTTCACTTATTTATTTTATATCTTTTGTTTAAATTTGGTTGGGATAGTTAAGAAATATTCATATTTACTTTTGGCAATCAGTTAAAACCATCTGTTACAATAAACTCAGTGAACTCCACTACTTAATTTCAGGTATTCTGAAAAGAATCAGAAAGGCAAAGATTACACCAAAGTGGATGACATTTTGTTCTGAGCCCAAGACCAAATGATATTCTCTTGACCCAAGATTAAGAGTTTATGATTAGGTGCAAAGCATAGGACTAAAGTATGCCATACTGCAAGCATTCAAAGCTCTTTAATTACTGTGTTGTATAGATATTTATGCTTCATTCACACAAAGGAAGAAAAACCACAAAGACCTTTATATGAATCCAAACAACTTCACAAATAAAAAATAACCATGATATATATTTTCTTCAATCAAATCATTTTGAAGGAAATTTGAATAGAAATAGGTCCATTTTTGTGATGCCAACAGTACTTAAAATTGATAGCAAATTTAACATCATACACAAAACAATTTGTCCTTTGAATTTTCACTATAATAATTATGCAGATGATGCAAGTATTTCTTCTTTATATTTATAGTAAATTGCTGTACACAGGAAATCTCAGAAAAGTTCAGGACATATTTCAGAACCTCTTTATATCATATTTATAAAAGATTGCATTCTCATATTGAGAAATACAAGAATGTATGTCTCATGAAATGGCAAATAAAAAAAGAAATAGCAACTATTGATATTCTGATTATAATAATTCCCAGTGAGAATGAGCATCTGTTAATATGCTTTAATTTCTAAGGTCAGTCATCTCTTGTAAATGTTCAGTCATAGCTCAGTTCAGGAACAATTCAGTTCCCAACAGCTGTCACTAAAATTTTGCTTATGTTCACAAACTGCATCTCAAAATAACAGGCGAGAGGCCATTTTCCTCAGAATCACAAAACAAATTAAATTCGTGAACTAAGATACTTTGTTTGTCATCTTCACTATGAAGACATTTCCAGCATTCCTTTGTAAAACTTTTAGATTCTGGATACTAATTCAATATTGGCTTAGTAAATTCAGAAGTTTGTTTGTTTGTTTGTTTTTATACTTGAACTTATTTTTCATATAGGTTTTCTTTTACAATGTTAGGTTTTATTTTTAACAGATTCAAATTTATAGACTTCTTCTTTACAGGGTTGTCGTGGTTTGAATGCTTGTGCCCTTCAAGCACTGATATTCAAATTCTAGTGGCATCATAATAATGTGGAGAATGAGACACTGGAGATTAGGAGGATGTTGTCCTAATAAGTGGGCTGTGATACTATGAAAAAGCAAGTTAGGACCTCTCTTTCTCTGGGCTTGTGACTTCTAGCACACAGTGAGGTGCTGAGAAGGCCCTGCCTAGATGCCAGGTCCTCTATCTTAGATTTCCTGTCCTTCAAAACTAAGTTAATAATTTTCTTCATTATAAATTACAAAGGTGTGGTATTCTATTACAGCAACATGAAATGTATGTGATTTCTGTGTCAGTCTAAGTTCTATAAAACAACAATATTATGTTACTCTTTATGTTCTCATAAATGTTAGAATTTTATGTAATATTTTATATTTTTGTTTAGATAACTACTGTTAATTTTTTATGTAAATAGCTAAATACTCCAGAGTCATTTATGGACAAGCTGTCTTTATCTACTCATTCATGAATGATTGAAAAATAACAATTTTTGTTTAAATCTGTGAGCTGGCCTCTTTATATCTGTCATTACTGAGGGGAAAAAAATCTAATGCCAGCAAAATTGATTTTTTCTTTCAGGTTGCATTTCAAAAATCCTTACCTAATAATTCTTTTGAGTTCTAGTATGATTTAAAATACTGTATTTGCACACTTTGGTTAAAAAAATAAGCACTGCAGATGTGCCATATACTGGACTATATCGTTACTGTGGTCCAGGGATACTCCTTTTAATCAAATTAATTAAAATTTCCTATAGAAAAAAAAATCACCATATGGATTCACAGTAATCTGAAATGTTTCCACAGTATTTCATACCAGCTTTTCCACTTAAGGAGTTCAGATTAGATTAGATCTTTCTAAGCAACCGTGTTTCAGGATGAAAATATTCTATGAAGAAACTATTGTATTTTTATATATTAGCAAATGATCATTGGAAAATTATATTTTAAATATTGCATTATTAAAAGATAGTACATTTAGTAATAAACTTGACAGAATTTATAAATCCATTATGATATAAATATAAAAAATTTGATCTCAAATAGTGGAGACATATACCATGTTTATGGATAGGAAGTCTCACTAACATGACTGCAGTGCTTCTAAAATTTGTCTCAATATTCATAGTATTCTAAGATCTTATCTTTTGAAGAATCCTATAAAATTATAGGATACATACAAAATATGTAGCAAATATAAATTATTTATAAACATT
>PVLA01013053.1:0-39493 GCA_004027455.1 Hydrochoerus hydrochaeris | reverse complement strand
AGGGGGATGAGCCCCTCAGCTGCAAGCGGCCCTGTAGATGCAGCTGCGATGCTCGGCTGCTGTGCTGCTGGTTTGGTGCCTGCATTGGTCTGAGGTGGCTCCACTCAGTGTCCTCAAGTACGAAGTGGGAACAGCGATGTGTGGTGACACCCTGAAACAGTGATGTGGGGTCTTGGGAGCTATATGCTTTCCTGCTGTTTTCAGAAGCACAGAGACCAACTCTCCAGTAAGCACTGAGGCTGATCCGCAGGTACCGTAGGTTCTGCCTCCAGGACAGGCGCCCCAGGACTGCTGCTCAGCCAGAGCCGTCGGACATGCATCTGGTGGTGCCAGCCTGCATGAAGAGCTGCGAGGGGCTGGGGGCGAGGTGGCCACGGTCCTTGTCCCCAGGAGCTGTGGAAATGCAGGAGCAGGTGGCCCGGGCCTGGGAATCATTTTGGAAGCAGTGGAGCGAGAGCGAAGGGGCCACTCGGAGTCAACAAGGTGTCCCGGTGTTGTCAACACGACTTGGGGGCTCAGCTGAATTCCAGTCCAATTGAAAAAGAATCCTGACACTTAGCATTCTGTCCACACAGCCAGGTGCCCCCAAGGTGTCCAGATGGCTCCCGTAAGTGGCAGTGCTCCCGACTGACCAGGGCGTCCATGTGCACCTGCAGCAGGTGGGGCCTGGAGGAGGAGGTCGTGCAGACCACTCTGTGGGGCTTGCATGCTGCCGTCTACAGAGAAAGGCCGGGAAGGGGAGCTGCTGTCCTTGCACAGACCCTGGGACGCTGCCCTGAGTCCCTGCCCCAGCCCCTGACAGGGCAATGTTTTCCTTGACAATAGAGATTTTGTCCTCAGTGGAAAAGGAAGTCAAACATGACAAGCTGCAACTGAAACCTTGTGGAGACTTTTGATGTTTTTCTACCGGCAGCTGAGATCAGGTGCTGCCTGCTCCCACCTCACCTCACCTGCAATTTAGGGGATCACCTGTTGTGGTTTGCCAGGGACCTACGTGCTTTCTGGGATGTCAGACTTTCTTCCTGTTTTGTTTTGTGGCCCTAGGGATTGAACTCAGGGTCTTTGCACCCAGATACATCCTCAGCCCTTTGAAAAAGATTATTTTGAGGCAGGGTCTTGCTGAGTTGCCAGCTTTGTCTGGCTAGGCTTCAACATGTGATCAGCCTGCCTCTGCTTCCCAGAGTGCTGTGAGTGCCACCATGCCTGGTCAGGAGACTCGGATCAGAAAAGTTCTAGCTAAGCATATAGAGATTCTTGGAGCCGGAGAATCATTCTCCATTCTCCCTTCTGGGGAAACACGGCGAGTGAGTGGATCTGCCCTTCCCCGCTGGTACACGCTATCCCGGGCCGGTACATGCTATCCCGGGGCCGGTACACGCTATCCCGGGCCGGTACACGCTATCCCGGGGCCGGTACCTGCTATCCCGGGGCCGGTACCTGCTATCCCGGGGCCGGTACACGCTATCCCTGGGCGGTACACGCTATCCCTGGGCGGTACACGCTATCCCGGGGCCGGTACACGCTATCCCGGGGCCGGTACACGCTATCCCGGGCCGGTACACGCTATCCCTGGGCGGTACACGCTATCCCGGGGCCGGTACACGCTATCCCGGGGCCGGTACACGCTATCCCGGGGCCGGTACATGCTATCCCGGGGCCGGTACACACTATCCCTGGGCGGTACACGCTATCCCGGGGCCTGTACACGCGATCCCGGGCCGGTACTGCACAGCTGCCGCCGCCTGGCCTTAGGGACCCGCGGGTGTTTGGGGCTCACCGATCCTTGCACAGTGATCTCAGGCTTCAGGATCTGTGGTGCACGTGAAGGAGGGGCCTGGGCTGGGTTGGAGTCCCGGCTGCCCGGCTCCCTGCCGTGGGCATGGCTCAGAGGACGTGGAGGAGACAGGCTCCAATAAGCGGGCCACTTTGCAAACAAGCCCATGGCGGGCTCTGAGGACGCCAAGCAGCAGCCGTCTCTGGGCTCAGAGGATGGGCCAGGCCGGCACGGCCGCAGCCCTCCACGCCGGCTCATCCGCAAAACGGACGGAAAGGCCCTTGGTCTCCCTGGGCCCCCGAGCCAGGGGAAATTCCAAGCTGAAAAATTCCAAGCCAAAGGCTGCGTGTATTTAAAATTCTTACAAGTTTCACTGCATTGATCTTCTAAAAAGATATTCCAAATTATACTTCTGTTAATAAATAATGGCCAAGCTCACCTGTCTTTGACTCTAATACTTGGTATTACTCAGCTCCTAAATTCATGATAATGCATCAAAGACAACGCTTCACTTACACGGCGGGCGTAATCCTGTCTTGGGCTCTGTGGAGGAGGTCGCTCCCAGGAGCCCTGTGGCTGCCACCATCTGCTTATGCTTCAAGCCCCTGACACAAAATAGCGTCGAATTTGTGTGTGACGTGGGCAGTCATCCCGGATCTTGTAAATCTTCTTGCGGCTACTCGTGATGCCCAGTGCCACCTCGATACCGTGTAAATAGAAGTTATCCTCTGTTATTTAAGGAGGAACAGGGAAAAGGTCTGTTCCCACGCAGCGAGGTTGGTGCCTTTCCCTACATTTTCGTCCAGTATTGGGCGAATGAAGGGCTTGGTGTCTGGGGCCACGCTGGCACCTGCGTTCGCTTTTGAGTGAGCCTGAGACCCTCAAGCTCTTTTGGCCACGTTTGTTTCTGGCTCCACGAGAGCTACCTGCTGGGACTTTTGCACTGCATTTCAATGAGTTGCTCATCTTTTCCCTGTTTAGTGTTAGGGAAAAGCCAGATTTCCTGGGATTCTAGTTCCGTTGTTTGGTTTTGGGGGAGATTCTTGACCTCTGTGGGATTCGCTCTTTCTTTCACCTGTGGAGTGGGAATGATTGTCCTGCTTTCCAAGGTGTTGAGGAGCCCCGGACGATACCGGTGCCAGGTGGCACTGGGCTCCCTCTGCCCGCACAGCAGCCATGACTCCCGAGGTATCTGGCACCCAGGGGCTCAAGCGGAGAAGCAAAGCCTCCATGGGAGAGGGCTGGCAGTGGCGGAGGAGAAACTCTTCTCTACATCTGCCACATCTGCTCAGAACTGCTGCCCCGGCTGTGGCTGCCCCGGCTGTGGCTGCCCCGGCTGTGGCTGCTCAGGCTGTGACTGCTCAGGCTGTGGCTGCCCTGGCTGTGGCTGCTTGGGCTGTGGCTGCTCGGGCTGTGGCTGCTCAGGCTGTGGCTGTCCCGGCAGTGGCTGCCCCGGCTGTGGCTGCCCCGGCTGTGGCTGCCCGGGCTGTGGCTGCCCGGGCTGTGGCTGCTCGGGCTGTGGCTGCCCCGGCTGTGGCTGCCCCGGCTGTGGCTGCCCCGGCTGTGCCCTCAAGCTATTTTCATAACCTGTGATCCTTGGTAAGAAGCAGAGTTGTTTAGTGTCATGACCCAGTCCATGCACACCGCAGGCCCATGGGAGCGACACGGGCCCTCAAGTTTCAGGATGTGACGCTCGCAGCGTGTAGGGTCCTCCAGCACAGTGGCTGAATTTGGGCTTTAAAAGTTCTGCACAATTTCACAACCTTCCACTGAGGCTTCTCCAGGGCCTGGGCAGATCTGACCCTCAGGAGCAGCACACCGGCCAGTCTCTCTTGGGTCTTCAGAATTCCTACAGGATTAGCCTGGGTTTTCTCCAGCCTTGGCTCCTTGGTAGCCACTGGGAAGTGGCCTCTTGGGTCCATTATGCTGCTTACTGGGGACCTAGCCAAGATCCCCAACTGCCTATAGGAGGGATACAGCAAAGGCTAAAATAAGAAACAGACAAATTTAGAAATGCATGATGGGGGGCTGGGAAATCAGTGCCTCAGGATGAGCAGAGACCCAGTATTTATTAAGTGTGTACAATGCAATGGGTGTATTGAGTGATAGGAGCTAGCGAGGATTCCAGGTTGGCAGAGGGTTCAGTGGTCCTTAACTCTGCAGGCAAGGGATACTCCTGGGATGACTCAGGAGGGTGAAGATCTTATGCTAAGAGGCATCTTGCTCTGGAGTGTTCTTTTTAATCTTAGTAGTTTTAGTTTAGTCTTGGTGGGAGAGGAGGATCCTCCCAAGGGTTAACTCGAAGTCTCCAAAGGGTGATACCATAATCCTAAGCCTCCCTTTGTCCCTTAGGGAAGGACGCAGAATTAGCGGTTGTGAGCTGTGGTCCCTAATGCTTCTCACCTGCTCATTCTGCCTCCCACCAACTTGGCTTGGTGGGCTCTTGGAAGGAGCGAGCTGGGGTAGGTCTCGGGGAGGGCAGAGTGGCAGTGACCCCTTCTTCTGTGCTTCCCCAGGCAGATGTGTGGCCTCGCTTCACTTCCAGCTGTCCTCTCAAAGAGGAAGAAGGGCTGAAGGTCCTGCAGGAAAAGGACCGAGCGTGCCGGTGCCCATCGCCCCTTCTGCCCATGCAGCCTTAGGGGTTCCTCTCTCTGCCCCCTAGGGCAGATCCTGACCCTGGGGTTCCCAGAGGCCCATGTGGCTGTGTGGCCCACCTTTGCTCCCTGCCCATAGCATTTACCAGCCATGAAGTGGCCACCAACCGCCTACCCAACTTTTATGCAGGTCCTGTGCCCCATTCTGGTGTGGATCAAGGAGTCCTGGTGGCTGGGTCACAGAGCAGAGGCCTCCGCTTCCCTTTGGCGCCAGTGCTCTGCCAGGCAGGGCTACCCAGGCAAGAGTACCAGCAACCCCCACTGGAAGGTCAACAGGGCCATCTCCCCCTGCAGGCACCCCTGAGTGCTGCCTAGAGAGGATGGGGAGGGGATCATCCTCCAGGCTTCTAGTGGGGCAGGAAATCCTGGTCAGTTTCACGGTCATTTCCATGCAGTTTGCCAAAGACTTGTGCTCCCAAAGCCTCCAAATATGGTACTGCAAGGCCGCTGGGCTGGGGCTGAGCGCCCGAGACAGAAGTGTTTACCAAGTACACAAACGCACTTGGCTTGAATGCTCACAACAAGGCTGCTCTGTGTGTTGTCCCCAGCAGAGACAGGCAGTGGGTCAGCGTCTGGAGCACAGCGGTGGTGCCCGCATTCTGAGGGGTCAACACTGTGTGCGGAGAGAGAGGAGGCGGCTCTTGCGGTGGCTGAGGGCGTGAGTCCGAGCGGCAGTCAGACCTGGCTCACGCCTCGGTGCCGGCGTGCTCTGGGACCTTGTGCAGCCAGCCCAGCTTCTCGGGGCTCGGCTGCCCTTCTGGAGAGGAGAGTCAGCTGTGTCCCGTGGCTGCCGTGAACCTGAGGTGAAGTAGCGTGTCAGGTCCTCATTACGTGCTAGTACTCCTGCCCCTTGAGTGATGGTATTTTTGTTAAGCCTTAGGGTTCTTCCAGGTCTCACCTCCTGCCCCAGGACGTTTCCCCATGTCCTGGCGGTGCAGAGAAATCGGATCCACACGCTCCTCTCTGCGCACCGAAAATGTGGAGATGTTGCTCGAGGACCTGTTGGATGTTTACTTCCCCGCAAGCGGTGGTGCAGCAGAGCGCTTGCTGCTCGAGGCGTCCCGCCTGCCAGGCCCTTTCTCAGTCCGGCCGCCCAGGCCGGTCTTGGAGACAGTGTTGGTCCACTGGACAGTAGAGAGCACTGCATTGTAGCGGTTTTGCTATAAAATGTTTGCACAAATATTTTCTCATTTAGTTATCAAACAACCCTGTGTGTGTGAGTGTGTGATTATTACACCATTCTTCAACTTTATAGATGGGTAAACTGAGTCTCAGAGGACTCAAGCAAAGGTAAGGAACCAGTGATGTAGTTCCTGGTCATATCTTCCAATTCTGAATCCACAGTGCACGGTGCTCACATTGGTTATAGAAATCAGAGGCTGTGACAGGGCTCCCCTCTCATTCTTTCTTTCTCTTGGTTTTCCACGGGAATAGAAGTCTTAAGGTTTAAGTATCTGTGGGCCCATTGCTCAGTGAGTAAAGTCACTGAGGACTGGAGTTCAGCTTGAGGTCAGACTCAAAAGCAACCTCAGGTGGTGCTGATTCCTGCAGGCACTGGGGATTTCCTTTAGTAATCTTTTTCCTGTGGCTCTGCCATAGGCTAAGCTCTGTGCAGAGTGCCGGGGCCCTTTAGTCTTCTCTACAGGGACTGGGGCAGACTTCTAGATAATCCTCTATCCGCAGCAGAAGGAAGACCTGGCCTAAGGAAGGGACAGGGGACTTTGAATTGTGTTGTCCACTGGACTCGATTAACCGTTGGTGAACAAATCAGCAAAGCACAAGTTTGAGTGTGTCTGGGTGGGTCATGGGGTGTGACCTTGGGGTCTATGTCTGGTCCCTGCCCCTCCCTCTCTGGTGCTCTTTCTGCTCGGCTTCCCTGCCACCATGAACTAAGCAGCTTCGTTCCGCCACCCCCGTTTGTGTGAAGTTCTTACCTTGTGTGAAGTTCAGCCAACCATGGACTGAATCGGCAGAAACTGTGCGTCAGGTAATCCTCCCCTCCTTTAAACTGTAGGCTTTGGGGATCGTGTCCCAGCAATGACAGCTGACAGCACTAGACACTGCTTTGAGTTAGGCCAAAGTGTTGGTCAGTTAGTGCAGGCTGAGTATCCCTGTCTGCAATGCTTTGACCAGAAAGGTCTTGGAATTCAGACTTTTTTGAACTTTTGAATATTTGCATATATGTTATGAGATTATTTTGGGAGATAGGACCCACTTTTAACCACAAAATTCATTCACATTTTATATACTTTAGACACATGCCTAAAGCTAATTTTATAGACTATCTTAAATAGTTTTATACATGACAAAAAATTGTGGCATTTTCTAACTATGACATCATGTCATAGAAAGATTTCAGATTTTGGACTAGGAATGCTCATTTTGTAGCAGGCTCACACTCTTCCCACCTGCACTTGGCCACTCAGTCTGGAAGAGAGGAGACACCCAAGGTGACGCTTCCCCTGTGCCGGAGGACAGATGCCCTTCTTCCCAGAGGGCTGTGCCGAAGCGATGCCCTCCCACCCCTGTTGCTATGACGTGGTTTGTGCTGGACACTGGGTGGATTTTCGTGAGAGGAGCTCAGAGATGGGACCTGCGGTGCTCCCAGCAGGGGTCGGGCTGGGCTCCCAGCTGCCTGGTTAGGAGACCCTGTGGGAGAAACATCCCATGACCTCTCTGGCTTCTCCTTCATCCTTGGGAAGATTGGGTCCTTTGCTCCCACTGCTTTGTGGGGGATGAAGCAGGCATTCAGATTCTTTTAAGTGTTGCCTTAGAAGCACAGGAAGCAGGCAAATATCAACCAAACCAAAGAAAACAAAAAGCTAAACACAAGCCCACAGATGGAGGCCCTGTCCTGCGTTCTGCCTAAATCAAGACATCTGGTCACTTTGTTACAGCAGGACAAAGAGCCTTTTTTTCTCAAGCCAGGATTTTATGTCTTTAATCTTTTCCAGAAGAAAAAGAGTTCTCATTACGTCTGCATCTTATCGCGTGACTGTATGTCATAAAGCTGTTGTTGCCACCTCTTCCTTCTGATTCACGAGCTCTGTGCGATTCTCACTTGTGTTATTAACTGAGCTCTACAAACAGTAACACTGGCATCGCCTGTCGCTGTGGCCGGCAGGCTCTTAGGCACAGCTGTGCAATCCTCAAGGACCTTTGCAAGTTCTTCGGGATAAACAGTGACGAGAGTTTCCCTGGCTGTGAGGGCTTTCGGTGAGCTCTGCTTAGGCGCCCATGCTGGGCTCTCCAGCCTCCCACGAACTCCACTCCAGTGTCCAGCCTCACCTGCTGGCTTGGTTTCCTCAGCTGAAACAGCAAAAGGGACAGAGATGCAGTGCCTGGCGCCGTGAGGTGCCAGAAGCAAGCAGGTGTCACGCTTTCACATCGGGTGTCCTTGGGGAGGCGGCTGGACTGTGAAGACAGAGTTGCCTTCAAAGTCTGAGCACAGAAGTTGAAAAGAAGTGTGGGCGCTGGAGCAGCCACAGATTGTGATGTGATGAGGGGGATGAGGGGGCACAGGGTGAGCTCAGGGCTACCCCTGTCACTTCTGGGGGGGGAGGGTGTGAGCACAGTACCATAGCTAGCACTTCCGGGCAAGAGGTCCACAGCAGCAGGACAGACACTGGGAGCACCAGCTCCTTGTTAGATGCAACTGGCCTTAACAGGCACCCCCGGCCCCCAGGGAGTCTGATTTAACTGTGGCGGTGAGATGGGGCCCTGGTGTGGTGTCTGAATGTGGCGCCACCTGCAGCTGGCTGCCTGGTTCTCCCTTGACATGCAAGACTGCACCTGTGGCTTCTTGAAGGAGAGCTTGCGCCGCAGTGCTCTTCCTGCTGCTGGGAGAAGAGCCGGGGCGTGGGAAGGAGGATGGTCTGTGAGAAGGGAGAGTGCAGCTGGCGAGGGCTGAGCTGAGATGCCACTACCTGGCTGGGTGGTGGGTGACACTGCCCTGGGCAGGAGCCCCAGGTACACCCCAGGGAGGACCAGGGAGGAGGCAGTAGGCAGGGGTGGGGAGAAGGGCTCACAGTGCGGGGCCGCAGGGTATGTGTCAGCCTGAGAGCAAAGGGAGACGGTGCGAGTTGGTGGCATTTGGATATGTCACACACACACACGCACATGCACACTCACACACACGCACACACATGCATACATCTACACGGATGAGCAGAATACGTGGTAAGTGTGTAAAGCAAACAAAACTTAGCACAGTGGGAGGCACCTTGCCATAGTCCCCCTAATGACGCTCGCGCTCCCTGAGAACACACCGGTCCCGTTATCCTTGCCGCCCGCTGGATCGGTTCTGCAAGTCCTCCTTGGTGATGTCTTTATGAGGTATAATCAAAACCGACGGTGAACGCTGCTTCCCTGTGCCGCTGGCAGAAAGGCAGCTCATAGAAACATGATGCTGTGTCCTCACCCGGCTCCTCACTGCATCTGGCACCATGTGACTTCTCGCTTGTCCCCAAAGTCAAAACGACCACGGGAGGGAAACATTTTGAATCAATTCAGGACGGTGAGGTAGGTACAACACTGCAACTAAAGGCACTGCAGAAAGAGGACTCCTGAACTGCTTCAGAAAGTCCAAGGACGATGGGACGAGTGCTTTCAAAATACGCATGCAGAAAGAAGGGCTGGAGGTCCCAGGCCAGGTGAAAGCCTTGTCACATTCATTTTCCTCCAGAACCCTGGTCACAATGGTGTCACCGTGGTCACAAGGTCCCCAGGCTGAGCCTGCTGGGTCTCCAACAGGTGACTCCCTGCCCCTCTGCTTGCTCTGCTGCCCCTGAGCTTCCCTGCCACTGCCTGGTGTATGCGTCCTGCTGCTCCTGCAAAGCCCTATGGTTCAGGACAGACTGAGGCCACCCTGTCCCAGTGGTAGTGTGTCCAGGCACAGGATGGCCACAGCGGGGAGAGGCAGCAGGCCAGGCAGTGTGTAGCCCGCAGGGGCCCGCAGGCTCAGGTCCTACAACAGCACCCTGCACATGACACCTGTTCACGGATCGCAGGCATTTGCTGGCCCAGGTCTTGACTGTGAACTCTAGGAGTGCCCAGAGCCCAGCCAGCAGCCTGTTCTTCTCCAAGGGGGCCACTGGGCAGCTCAACCACCTGGTCCTCTCCATGGAGAAGAGGTAGCAAGCTGGCACCAGGCCCGCCGGCCTCCACTCCCTCCACTTCATGGATAGGGCAGAAACCAGAATTAGTGATTTTCTGTTCCAAGACAAGCTCCATAGATTGGACTTCGGGGGATTTTTTTGCTCTTTTTCCTCTTTAATGTACAGTTTGGATGTGTGTGTTCTTTTTGCAATGGAGTGAAAGCAAAGCTGTATTTTGATGACACATTTGGAAGGGATCCTTCATGGAGGTGCGTGGTGTTCATCACCTGAAACACACATACATGGCTCACACGACAAAGACATGGCCACAAAGTCTGGGAGAAACCTGGTGTCCCTCCCTGGAAAGCTCAGGGAGTGGGGTTGGCCCAGCTTTCCTTGGAGAGCAAGAGCAGTGTAGGCAGAAGCAGGCTGCAGAGGAGCTGTCCTGCAGCGCCTGGGAACGAACCCTGTGCTGACCTCCCTGTGACTGTGACGCTGCATGCCCTTGGGGACTGGGTGAGAATGAGGATGTGTGGGAAAAGCAGCATCTGGGCAGCTGAAAGAGATGGTGCAACCTTTGCTGGCCCCGGGTCTCCCCCTACTCCGTGCTCCTGGGCCAGTGCGGGTGTCTGGGACCAGCGTCCACACCGCCCGTGCCTGTGGCCACTGGCAGGGCATGAGTGTGGCTACCCACGGGCTCACCCAGTGGCCACACCTGGCAGCACCGGGCTCTGTGCTTTCCTGCCTGAGGGAGAATTTCTCCACAGAGTCCTGCAGGTCTCAGGCCCTGAAGGCTCGGCCTGCTTGCCTGTCCTTGCGAGACGCCCAAGCTCAGGATAACACAAGCAGGGCACCTGGCAGAGGCCCAGTGGCCCAGTGTGGGAAACAGCACCTTCCACGCAGAACTGGGGATAATGTGAAAACAGCGGCTGTGAGGAGACTGGGGCAAAGGGCTAACGGCGGGACGCAGGGCAGTGCATGGGCTCCACGGCAGGCGCACAGCCGAGGGCTCCGCTTCGGTCACAGAGTTGAGGGTGGTGGGTGGAGGTTTGAGGTCTGGGTAGCAGCCACGACTGCGCCTCCTGTCACCTTGCGGGTCTCACTGTAACCTGGGACCACAGAGCCCTAGCAGCTTCCTGGGGAGTAGGGCTGGGTGTGGCTTCAGCCAGGCTGTGGAAACTTGGGGTGCTGCTGAGTGGTTATGAGTGCCACTGCCCATGCGACACACTTGAAAGTCCCCTCCCGTGACTGTGACAAGGTGAACATCGCGTTCGCGGTGAGAAGTGGCACAGAACCACTTGCCGGGCAAATGCTTGTTGAATAACATGGTCCGGAGGAGGAGGACTCGCGCTCCACTCTTCCTCAGCCGTTGGCCAGTATCGCTTCCTATTCTTCCCCTTGGAGATCACAGCTCCCCTCCTAGTGGAATTTAAAAGCCCAGAGCCAGAATTAGCAGGAAAAAATGGTGCAGGTGCAGAGAGACCTGAATTTGGCCTTGGATGCACCCTGAAATCAGCTGCTCCCAGTCCATGGCCGCAGGATCATGCCAGGGTGGCCAGGGTGACAGGACCACTGCATAGCGCAGTTCCCTCTCCTCTGCCTGCCACCAGGCCGATGGGTGGCCGTCACGGTGATGGTCATTGGGGTGAGGAGGGGAAGGCGGCTCTGAGCCGCCTGCTCTTCCTCCTGGAAAACCAGCCTGAGCTGTACTTTGAAATCCGAGATGCTCTTTCAGGATTAGCTGTATTGTTTTCAAAAACCACATCACATGGAAAATCCAGAGCTACAGGAGCGGGGCCAGGCCAGACGGACGGACAAGAGCTGGCGATATTGCAGTGACCGGCCCTGGATCAGGGGGCCCTGGACAGGGCTGAGTCTCACCTGAGCTCCTCCCTGGCCGGAAATGCAGGTTCCTGAGAGGGGGCTCAGCCTGGCCCTGTGTCCATGGCCTTCCAGCCCTGCAGGGCACCCCTCCCGCGTTTGCCCACCCCTGTTTCTGGGCCTCACCCCAATCCCGGGAGCTGTTGTTCACCGGGGTCCCTGCTTCCTCAGGGGCCCTCAGATCCTCGGTGGTGGGGGTGGGGGTGTCTCCGGGTTCCCTGCCCAGCCCTTTCTCGTCTTGGGTCACCGGGACCTGCTCTCTGCTGAACCTCAGCTCCAGAGCCACTCTGCACACAGAGGGCGCCCCCCGTGTGCAAATGCGCAAAGGAAAACTGCGTTTGCTGTGCTGTAAACCTTAGATTAGTGCTGTTGTTAGGGACTGGTTTCCACGCAGGTTCTGACTGACTCGGATTCTAGCTTTCCCTGGATTCTGCTGGGTTTCCTGGTATATAATCACATCGCCTGCAAATAGTGATACTTTTGTTTCATCTATCCCTGCTTCCTCCTCTGTTTATATTTTCCAACATGATTTTCACCTGTGATGTGCCAGTGATGTCTTTGTCTCATTCCTGGTCTTCTAGGTGGTCCTCAGAATTCTGCCATCTGGGAGAACCAATGTTGCTCTCTCTCCGAGGGTGGCATGGTGACAGCTGAGGACCCTCTGCTGCCATTCTGCTGGAGACTTTTCCATTTGAGAGGAGAGGGAGGGTCGATGCCCTTCCATGCCTCTCGAGTGAACAGCGGGCACAGTTTCTCTTAGATGCACAGTGGATTCTGCTGGTGGATTTCCTGAGACCGCATGGTCCTCGAATCTTTATAGCAGCGCCCAGAGTGCTCCTGGGATGCAGGATGTGCCGCAGGGTGGGCTGGGCCGCTTCCCACGGAGGACGGCTGGCCACGGGCCAGCTGGGGCTGCCGGCTTCCTGGGGCTGGGGCGGCTCGGGGTACTCATCGCCTCTGAATTCAACAAACGAGGAATGTGAGTCAGCGAGAGGGGGCATAATAAAAACCGAGGTGGGTCTATATTTAGCAAGGCAGAGACACATGGGAAAGGCGGAGACCTCCTTGTTCCCGAGCGGCAGGGCTGCCTTGAAACCCAAAGATCGGGTTCTCTGTGCTGTCTCACTCCTCCACCCTGGCCCTGGCCCTGGGTGTTTCCCTGCAGATAGCTCAGTCTCTGCGGACCGCATCAGGGCTGGGGAGAAGCCAAGCTACCACGTGCATCCCGGGCATCCTGTGCCTGCAAGGACAGCTGTGTGGTCCCCGCCGCCTCCTTCCCAGATGGGAAGTTGATGCCCTCTGTTGCAGCGTCACCTGGTATGACTTTCAGGAATACAATAGTCTTCCCTTAGCAAGCCAGGTGTTTTCCAAGACCCTAAGAGGTCTCCTGCAACCAAGATCGTGTCACCCTACACACAAACTAAGTCTGTGGTTCTGTTTGGTGTCTTCATTGTACCTGAAGACTTTATTCTGGTGTTTTTGAGACAGGGTCTCTCTATGTAGTTCAGACTGGCTTCAGACTTGCTGTGACCCTTCTGCCTCAGCTTCCTGTGTGCTGGGATGGCAGCATGCACCACCACTCTTGAGTCGAAGACTTAGTTCACAAGGGCTCCTGTCCCCTAAACAGTGATTTCAACTCTGATGAGATCTAACCGTGACTTCTTCGTCAGCAAACACAACCTCTCCATGAATTTTGTGTTTTGCAATCCAAACCTGTTACGGGAGAGGGTGGCAGATGTAACACAGATACCTGGGGCGGAGGGATGACTCCAGAGCTGGCCCAAGCGGGACAGCCAAGAGCTCACCGCTTTACTGAGAACGGGCACCGTTTACGACCTGGGGCTCTTTTGGACTGAGGCACTGCTGGATGTGAGCGCCTGTCTGACATGTGGGAGGCGCTGGGAACAAAAGGAAAACAAACCAGAATGCCCCCAAAGTCAGAACTATTGAACTGTTTCTGGAATTTTCCATTTTTATATTTTTGGGCTGCATTTGACCATGAGCAGCTGAGGGCTTGAGAAGCAGAGCCGCAGAGGTGGCTGCGGAGTGTGAGATGCGGGGCTGATGGTACCGTGTTGCGTTTCCGTCCAAACCCAGCCCTGGCGAGTGCGTCGCAGAGGGATAGTCTGGGGTGTGACTCCCCGTGGTCCTAGTTTGTGGTACTTCAGATTTTCTTGGTGGAGAGAGGACAGTGAGCAGGGAAGGCATGACCACGCAGCTCCCCCCCTGCGGCAGGCTGGGGCCAGGTTTCCAGTGTTACTATAAACCGTGGCGCCCCTCCTCCCAGCCCGGCACCCCGTCTGGCCAGGGCTGCTGTGACGGTGCCCATAGCTGGGCTGGGCAGCACATCGGGGCCTGTGTTCTGAACAGGAAGAGGGAGACCAGCGCCTCACCTTTTCCCTTGCAGACCCAGCGAGGGTCGCTGTCGTCTCTGCGGTCCTCTCTGTCTGTCCGTCAGGAGGCGGGTCTGTGCCCGGGCAGCCTTAGTGGTGACAGCGTGAGAAGCAGGCGAGGTCAGGGCTCCGGCCTCTTGGGCAGAGAAAGCAGGAATGCCAGGGCCAGAAGAGGGCATCTGCTGAGAGAGGAAAGGAGCCAGCCCTGGCACACCACAGCAAGGCCACCTCTGGGTCAAAGAGGCTTTTGCAGGAGTCGAAGCAGCACGTTCCCGGGACCACCCTGTGGGCGTGGGGTTCTGTGTGTCCCCCACCCCTCTGCGGGAAAAAGCACTTTGTTGATTTGGAAGAGGAAGCAGAAGCTTGTTAAATGCGCACTGCTTTCTGTGGCTGATACCCTTCTCAGATCCAGAGCATGCGGCTCTGGTTTCCCCTCTTCCCTGTCTCTTCCCCTTTCCTCTCTCCCCTCCTCCACATCCTGCCGTCCAGTCCTGGGAGTGTCGAGCTGCTGCGATCTGCGATCGTGGGGCTTTCTGGGAGTGAGCCGTGTGTGGATAACTTTCTCTGAGCCGTGGGGGCCAGGGCCAGGGCCAGGGGGCCCCCGTTCCACCCCAGCACTGGGGAAAAGGTTCTGTTTCCTTCCCTAGACCTCTCTGCTAAGTGGCTGCCCTGTGGCAGTGAGCACACTCCAGCCTGTGTAGACTGTGTGTCGTTGTGGAGACTGATGACACGATCTAACTAAAATAACCAGTCCAAGGGACTGTTGTGCCTGGCTGGGGTGGGGTGGGTCAGCTCAGAGCCCCTGCTGTGTCCTCTCCCTACCCCCATGGCACATGGGACCCCAGGACCCCAGCTCCCAGCCCCTGGAAGGCCCAGTGCTCACCATGGGGACAGGACACCCAATGGCTGGATCCAGGGTCCATCTCTAGGATCACTTAGCTACGTTCTCACTGGATGGATCCACCAGTGCAGCTCTAATGTGACAAGGGCTGGCAGTCGTTATTTTTAGTTTGTGTAAAAACAGACCACTGTTCAGCTGGTCGAGCTGACCTAGGTTGGACTGGGCACTTTGGCTTCGTGCAGATGAAGCCCACGACCTGCAGAGTTTGCTGACTAGGGATGAGTTTAGAAAGTCCCTAGAACGCCTCCCTCCTGCATCCCATCCGGCCTCCCTCTCTTGTTTACCTACTACCAGGTGACAGTCTGGATTAGTGTGCCAGGACCTTACCTGGCTGTCGACAGTGAGGACACAGGTGGAAAACGGGTCCTTGAGGGCAGCTCTGGTTATTGCTTGGAGCCCGGTCAGCAGTGGGGACACAGGTTGTGGCTGTCGACGCATCCCATTCAGGCTGGGCCAGGTCTCTTTGGCCTGGAGAAAGAGCCAGGCACAGATGGCACACGACACACGCAATTTTATCTAAGTGCACAGCCAGTGAGGGACACCCAGCTTGCCGTCCATGCTGCCCAGGACGGGCTATAAAAACTTTTCTGTGAGAGGAAGTTTCTCCATCGGTGGCTTAGGAGAACGCTTCCCTCAGGAGCCTGGGATCTGTACCCTGTCAGCCATGGGATGGAGACCAGGGCTGGGGCGCAGGCCAAGCGCACCTCTTCCTCACCAGGAGTGAGAGGGGAAATCCCCGGGTCACCAGGAGAGGGCACTGTGCAGAGGGAGACAGGGATTCTGGCGGCAGGGAAAGCCCACACTGACCTTGCTGCTCCCCCTCATCCAGGCTCCCTCCTCCTTTTCCTTCTCTCTTTCATAGCATCTGCCTTGTCCCCTGCGCCACCTCATTCCGCCTTCTGCCTCCCTCAGCGGGATGACAGCACTCAGATGCTGGTCCGGATATCGCCCTCTCCACCTCCAGGTCCTATAGGGGATGATCGTCTGTTGGGTGTAAGTTGCCAGCCTCAGGTACCCTGTGACAGCACAGGAGGCTGAGGGAGACACCGTCAGACCCACGCATGGAGACACGGACCGCGCTCTGAGTGGCGCGGCTGATCGCGTGCATGCTTGATGGTGGGAAGTGGCCGCCAGGCGCTTCCCCTTTCTGCAGCAGCTCTAGCCCAGCGGCACCCTGAGACAGCTCAGGGGCAGCTGGCAACACGGGCCACGTCCCTGTCAGCTGTCCTTTCTTAAATAGAGCTCATTTCAGCGCTCTGCTTCTCACATTCTGGGACCATCCTCCGAGTATGAAAAGATGCTGCCGGCCCAGCTCTCCGTGCCAAGGTGCTCTTTGCAGCGCACAGGGCGTGGGTGGGGCTGGGACGGGCCAGCTGTAGACAGAGTCAACACCTGGGGTGCAAACCATCCAGCCAGTGCTGGCAGCTTTGCAAGCATAAAAGAAAAAAAAAATCCAAGAGGCAAATGGAAAAATTGTACCTGCTGTGCCTGGAGCAGTGTCCACGGCTTCAGACGCTGTCCCAGCGCAGGGCGGGGTCAGGCTCTGCTCCTGCCCAGGCAGCTGGAGCTACAGGGGTGTCCCCTTCACTGTAGGCTTTGCACAAGTGGCGCTATGGGGTCTACACGGGGCGTGGGGCAACTGTGCCTGACAGCTGGGGAGTTTGACCCCATGACCAGAACACCTGACTGCACACCAGGGAGCTGGCTGATCAACCTCATCCCTTGACAGTAGGGTGCTTGGATCTCTTTCTCTCTCTCTCTCTTCACACACACACACACACACACACACACACACACACACACACACACACACACGACGTAACAGGCCCTGCCTGCAAGTGGGTGTGAACAAAGGAGCCTCCTTTGATTTTCCTCACCTCTGCAGCCCAGGTGGCTTTGTTCTGGACAGGAGCAAGGCGACGGCTCCCTCTGGGGGCGGCTCAGGCTGGGCCTTCTGCAGCCTCATTCCCCTGGGTGCCAGGTTGCCCTCCGGAGGGCTGGAGCTGCAGGCTGTTGGCTGCAGCGACTGGGGGAAAAGGTAGAGGCACAAGGAGGAGGGGAGGGAGGAGCAGGAGGATGGGGAGCTGGCCCAGCAGCGGCCAGCATGGGAAACGGGGACCTGCTCTTGGTGAACCTGCAGTGCTGGCACCTCACCCTGTGCACCCAGGCTCCTGCCCTTGACGCCCGCGACCACTGTACTGTGGGTGGAGGGCAGCCCATTGCTCTTTACTTAACCAAGTGCCCTCCGAACGTATTTAAATAAAATAAATGAACATCCCTGTAACTCTATCTCTAGCACTTGGAGGCTAAAAAATGGATCCCAGTGCCCAGAGGACACCGGGTGGCACCTCACAGGGCAGAAGCTTCCGGGTGTCCTTTGGTGAACCCTCCCTAGACCCTGGACACTAGGGAGAAGTCTCTCGTTAGGTGATGACCCATTCTTTTTCACTTTAGTTTCTGAGACAGGGTCCTGAGACATAATCTGGGCTGGACTTGAATTCACTGTGCAGCCCGGGCTGCCTAGAGCTCATAGTGAGCCTCCTGCCTCAGCCTCCCGAGTGCTGGGATTACAGGCGTGCGCCACCAAGCCTGACTCCCCATTCTCATGTTTCAATAAGTAATTGTGAAGATTATATGAAATAATATGAATAAAAATAATATGAAGGGGCTGGGGATTTAGCTCAGTGGCATAAGCGCCTGCCTGGCAAGTGCAAGGTCAAAAGTTCGATCCCTGGTACCGCAAAAAAAAAGATTACTTCATATTATATGGAAATGTTAGATTTTACTAGTTGCCAGCAATAAGAATGTCTATGACTGATATTTATATTAAAAATGAGATTCGAGGGCTGGGGGTTTAGCTCAGTGGAGTAAATGCCTGCTTGGCAAATGCGAGGTCGTGAATTCAATCCCCAGCACCAAAAAAAGAAAAAAAAAAAAGATTCAAAGTTAGTCTCAGTTTCAGTCTTTGAGGGGGTGTTTTGTACACTGTTTTCTAAAAATTAGCATCAGCTGTATGAAGAAAAAGCAAACAGACTTGGAAATACTTTACTCCCTTGCTCAGGCATGACTTTCTGGACCTTCAGGCAGCACTTACCACCTGTCTGTCCGTGTGGCTAAAGTCACGCGGACCCTTGTTCCTCTGAGGTCCCAGACATACAAATCCGCACGACCTACGATCCCCCAGCGCTGAACCCCACCTCCTACATAGATGTCAGGCATCCTGGCTGCCCTGATGTGCGGTCCTCCCTCCCTGAGGGATGGAATCCCGTGGGTGCTGTTCCCAGGGTCCTCACTTCCTGGTGAGCGGGAAGCGCAGTCTTCGGCCTCCTCCCTGTCAGACTGCTGCCCTCCGGGCCTCCACCCCACGCCCAGGCCAGGCACAGCACTGGCTGGGCCCCGGGGCAGGGACGCGCACAGCCCGGCGGCCCCTTTCCCAGCCTGGAGGCTGAGGGACAGGTGTGGGGACAGGTGAAACTGAGGCTCACTGCGGGCAGCCTGGTGCCATGGGGGCAGAGGATGCCAACCCCGTCTGTCACTGATCCCAGCAGACTCCCAAGGGTCCCACCCCAGCTTCTTCCTCAACGCTTCCTACTTAAGATGGTGATTGAGAACTACAGCATGTGTTTAAGTCAAAATTTATTACTGTAGGAGACACAGTGCCATTGGTCCCCCTCAAAATCTCCCTCTTACTCACCCCATTGTCCTTGCCACCTCCTGAAGCAGCTCCGGACATCCTCTTTCCTGACTGCCTTTAGCGGTGCTGTGCTGGCTGCTTTGATGTCCTGAGTCCATTCAAAACATTTGTTTCATGGTCATTTTGACTTTGGGAAGAGCCAGAAGTCACACAGTGCCAGATCCTGGGAATGAGGTGGGTGAGGACGTGTGTTACGTTGCTGTCTTTCTGCCGGATGGCCCCCCAGCAGTGGCATCCCCCAGATTTTTTATCACACCCGGTGAAGACTCAGGAAAGAGGACCCCAGAACTGCTTCAGAAAGTGGCGAGGGGTTGGGGTCAGTGTGTTCGAGGTAGAGATTTTGAGGGCATCTCACGGCAACGCGTCTTTGTCAGTGTGTCACTGTGTTTTTAAAACTTGAAACATTCATCACAGTTCCATCTCACTTTGTACCTCTGTGGGTGCCTGGTGGTCCCCACATCCTCTTCTCCGGCTCTCGACATCACTTCCAAGTGCCTCAGCACCTGCATCCATCCCCGAGGTGCGTGCTGGGGGCACAGAAGGGGCAGACAGGAGGAGCCGGAAGGCCATGGCGGAGGAAGGTGCAGGTTCCGACCACAGTAGGTTCGGGCAAAGCCCCGGCTTCTCTGCTAATGCTCAGGGGGCCACAGGCCTCTCTGGGCCAGACCCGGTTCTGAGTCCTGGCTCAGCTGTGTCACTTGGCCAGTGCCACCTGGGGCTGATGACTCCCTTTGCCCTGGTTCAGCATCTTCTCCATCAAGTAGCAGGCCGGGGCAGGTAAGCTGCAAGCCTTTGTGCCCCACCCTGTCCTGGCCCTGGGGACACCTACGCCCTGGGTGTCCTCCAGATGTGCAGCTGGGCCAGCCCGAGCCTGTGCCAAGAGCTGCTCGATGCTGAGCCCCCGAGGACCTGGGTCCCAGCGTGCTTAGGGTGAGCCCCCAGCCACCTACATCTCACTGAAGTGCAGGTCCCGCCCCCCAGCAGCCCTTGGGTTCTGAGTCACCTCGGCTGCCGCCTTTGTTCTTTGGAGGGGGACTTTCCATTTGTCGGATACACTTAAATCACTCTTTGACAGGCTGCCTTCCTAACTCTGGAGTCTTGCTGCTTGTCTTAAGGTGAGTTCCTGTCTACGTGCTTGTGTTTGCTTGAGTGGTCAGTGTACCAGCAGGGCCATGGCTAGAGAGAGTTCGAAAGTCCCGTCTACCCCATTCTCTGCCCCAGTTTTATAAACAGAGCAGCCGTGAGAATGGAACCCCCTAGTCCGGCCTCAGGTGTTGAGAGTATTTGCAGGGGTCCAGCACCTTTGTTCTGTCTTTGGACGTTTGTTGAGAGTCACTGTTCCAGGCTGTGTAAATGGTGCAGGGTGATGACAGGGTCCCGAGCACATGAACCCCAGGCTCCACGCCTCTTCCCACCCTTCTCTGGTCTGCCTGACCCCCAGCCCCCGCGCACCTCCCCCATTGGCTGTGGGCTTCTCGGCTACGCTTCCCTGTCGCACAGCTCCCTGGCTGCGATGCTGCCTCCCGTCGCGAATCCTGTGCAGCGCTGGGCACTGCAGGACTTCTCAGGCCTCCTTGCTGGAGTCACTGCTGCTCTGCAGGCGGGTGGTGCCTCCCCTGCCCTGCCCGAACCTGGGCGTGTGTGGCCCTGGTGCTTACCCTGCAGAGCCTCAAACTGGGCCTCTGACAGACTGCCCTGTCCCCTGGGGTTGGGGAGAGGACAGAGCAGTGGCTTCTCAGACGTCAGGGACAGTGGCAAGGGCAGGGCACGCAGGAAGCAAGGCTGGGCTACAGGTGGCCCTCTGTGCCCTGCGCCTGGCATCTCAGTGAGGAGCGAGGCCTGGAACACAGCTGTCACCTCTGCATCGCCTGCCAGGGAGGAGGGCAGGTCGTGGTGACAGCAGTGTCCTGGGTGGCCGGTGGGAGGGTGCAGTGGACAGCCCGCAGTGTTTTCTTGCTTCTTCCCTGGCTTCTTTTGGACACCGGCTTCCTAGCTTGCTCTGTGTGTCTCAGTGGGTCAGTTCTGCAGACCTGCCCCAGCAGCCCTTCCTGGCACACTGGTCCCTGTGTCCTGCCTGTATGTAGATATTGGTCACTTCTGTACTGTCCTCTGTCCATCTGTGGGCAGGGCAGCTCACTTTGCCACCAGCCCCAGGGGAGGGACTGTCATGTAGCTGGTACCAGAGCCCGCGCTGCTTTTTGACCCCCAGGCTTCTGGCACCATGGCTGCTGTTGGCACCCGGAAGTACTGGCATCATTCTGGCCTCGGATGCGGCCCCTGGGACTCGCTGGGTGGACGTTGGCGGGCTGACCACACAGAGGTGGGTATGTTGCTGTGGCCCCTTGTCCTCTGCAGCTGAGGTCTGTGTTCTCCCCGGCAGGGGTCATTTCTTCAAGGTCTGAGCTCGGGGCCAGAGAGCACACAAAGTCCCCTCAGGGCCTGTTGCCACCAGCTTGGATCTTCTGCTGAACCCACTGCTCTTGCAATGTCTCGAGGGACACCTGGTTTCCTGGCTCTCCTGGAAGTGTCAGAACCTTCATCAGGAAGGCAGTTACTCCGGTGGGGGGAAGAGGAGGCCGCATTCTGTCCGCGTGCTCTGGGGGAGACCCGGAGTCACACCATCAGGCCCAAGCTCTGGCTCTGCTCTCTGCTCGCTGTGTGAGGTCGGGCAGGTGACTTAACGTTTCCGTGCCTCAGTTTCCTCATCTGTCAGGGCTGCTGTGAATATTAAAGCAATGTCAGCAGGGAAATGTATGAAGCCCTGGGGACTTGGCTTGGTACAAGGCAGGTATAGCAATAAGCAGCCCGTGCTTCTGTGGGCCCTGACGTCCCAGCCCTCGGAGCAGGCCCTGTGTGTCCCTGAGCCACAGCCAGCACCACACGTCTCTGTGACCCCTCAGGGTCTTCTTTGGGCACCTGGCACCACGGCCCAGGTCCTCCTCCAGCCTTTCTCTGCCTTGCAGAAGCTGCTGCAGTGGAACTCTACCTACCAGTCGAAGCCACTCTCTGGTGCGGCAGGATTGCTACTCTAGATGAGCGAACTTTGAAAACCATATTTCTAGTACTCAGTTCTGTCAATAGCTTTATTGGCTCCGGATCAGTAAAAGGAAATGGACGGGGCAGGGTGGGGGTGACGAGAGCTCTGCCTTTCACTGGGGCCATCAGAAACGCTGGCTGAGTCTTCCTCCGAGACACATCTCTGGCTCTGTGCTCGGGATTCCTTCCTCTGGTAGCTGAGACGCGCAGAGCGACTTTGAAGTGGGTGAGACGTGTTTTCTGCATGTGTGAGCAGCTCTCTCCTCCTCCGCAGGGCTGGTTGGGATATGTGGTTTTTCCTTCCTGCTTCCAGGTGCTGACCAAGGGTCAGTCACTGGGCCTCATGTGGACCATCAGAGGACCCTGGAGGTGGCTTTTCATCCTTAGCAGTGGGTTTCCCGTGCTGATTGCAAGTGATGCTACCTTTGGGGCTGGCTGCTGTTACCTTGGGTGGTGTCCTTGTTCCTGCTGGCTCCTGCTCTGCTCCCTGTCACCCTCACACTGCCATCAGGCACCAGCAAAGCCACACACAAGGAGCTGCAGACCTGGCCAGCATCTGTGTCCCACAGTTCCACGTCGATTCATTAAAATACCTCAGTGAAAACAACCTACACAGGCACTCACTGCTCTGCAGGCTTTGTTGTTCGGAGCACTGTTGTTGCATGTTGTTTACACAGGGATTTTGGAGAAACAGGCCTAGAGCTCGCATGTGACTCTCCCCCGGCTGAGGGTCTCTTAGTGCTCTGTTTTTTCTGGACCCTGTCGATATTTTACACACTTGTATCTCCCACGAAATCCTCCTGGGATTCTTCATCCCTTGTGCCTCCACGTCACCTCTCTTCTTCCTTACAAAGTCAGTACCAAGAAACAGTCCCTGAGCCATGGTCCCCAGGAGCACAGCCGGCACAGCACAGCTCTGGGAACTCTGACTGGGGTGACCCTTTCCCAGAGGTCTCCTTTGGGTGCCTAGCACCATGGCCCAGCTCCTCCAGCCTTGGAATGTCGCCATGAACCCCAGGAAAGGAACTGTTAGTTTAATATGAATTCTCCTAAAATTAAAAGCCAGCAAGTTGATTTGGAAACCTTGTTAGTAGGTGTGTAATCACCTGGGTGTGTGAATCTAGTTTCTCAGTAGTGAGTTTTAGGGTGTCAAATGTGGGTCAAGCATTTCCGATACAGGTTGGGGTCTGAATTAAAATGCACTCAAAGTGTAAAATATACACAGAGCTTCCAGGACTGGGTCCAGGAAAAGAATGTAAAAATGTCCCAGTGTTTTTCATACTGATTCAAAATCATAGAGTTTTGAGCATTTGAGGTTGAATAAGATATATTATTAAAATGGATTTCAGATGTTTTCCTTTTAGTGGCTGCTGGATCACTCGTGGCTCTTGCTTTATCTTGGCTGTTTGTCACAGGGGTGGGCTGTGGGCTCCTGGACTTCCATCCCCCTTCCCTCCCTGTGCAGTGGCCAGGTGCTGCACCTCAGTCCCTTCCCTTGGCTCTCGAAGCATCCTTGCTGAGTGGCCACCAGCTTGTGACCTGTGCTGAATCTCTGTGTGACATCTGTCTTCCAGCACCTGGGCTCAGCAAGCCACTGGGTCCTGTGGTCCCTTGATCTGCACCTTCTCTTCTGGGCTCCTCTCTGCTTCCTCATGCTTCCTGCTGGCCATTAAGGGCAGGCCAAACCCTCTCTCCCTCTTACCAATATCCCATCGGATATTCATGGCTTCCTGTGCTAACACAGTTCTGATTGAGTCTCTCCTCACCAGTACCAGACCACGACAAATCACTCTCTCCTGTCACAGGTTCCCTTGTCCCATGGCCTCCTGTCCCGGGCCTCTCCTGTCCTTCTGTCCTCTGTCTTTGGTATCTCCATATCTACTCGCCTCTATCCCGGCCCAGGCGAGGAGTACAAACCACAGCCCGGCAGCAGTGCTCTGTTCAGCTGTGGCGCCCAGTTTAGAAAGACAGCTGGGGCTCCTGCAGGAGGGGGAAACTGCCCGAGTCGGAAGGGTTTGGTAGCGGGGGACATAGATGCTAAGGCGCAGTCAGGTTCTCACCCAAGTCCCTCAGGGGACACCAAGGCCTCTGGCCACCTTCTACTGTGTCTGCCTTACCCCACACCCGAGTTCCTGTGCCGTCTAGGTGCCCAGCGGCACAGCACGGTCTCTCTTCTGCATCTGCCCCCTTACTTCAGTGAGCAGTCTTACCTTGGCCTCTGTCATAGAGGCCGGCAGGACAGGGTGGCCTGGACACAGTGAGGTCAGCGAGCAGTGCGTTATGTGCAGGTCATTTAAGAACTTAGAGTCTCGTGTCCACAAAAGGACGAGGCATAGCCTCGCTGCCCCTGGGTAGACTTTCCACACCCCTCCCTGAGCCCAGCTGGCCCCTTAATCTTGGTTACCATCTCCATACTGTCTCTCAGATCACATTTGTCAGAAGACAATTTCCCACAGACTAGGGAAAGGGAATACATTTTTTTGACGTTTCTTCTTTCATTAGTGTATATTTGCTTTATGAATGACTACATTCCCCAGTGCTTATGTCACTGCCTCAGCTCTACCTCTAATCACCAGATGCTGGATACAGATGTGTAGACCCCATGTCCCACCAATGCAGGTCACAGTAGTACTGATACAGTAGCACAGTCTGTGCTCTGATAAGAATCTAATGCTATGCTCACCTGACAGGAGGGAATGCGTGGTGATGCGAGTGATGAGGACCAGCTGTAAATACCAACAACTCTTCACTTGCTGGCCTGCCGTTCTCTGTCTCTGGAAATCCAGTTCCTGACAGGCCATGGACTGGTGCCAGTCCCCGGCCTGGGAGCCAGGGACCCTTACTGTAGAGTAAAGCAGGGAACTGGACCCGTACTCTACTGAGACTCCCAACAACAGCAGTAGAACTGCTCTGATGACTCTGGAGCGGAAGCAAATCCAGGGAGGCTGCTCCACTGGCATTTCCTAGGGTCCATAGGTGATGTGATCAAAAATATGGTGACAGCCGAATTGAAAATAATTGATTAAGATAAAAGACACATTACCATTGCTCCCCTCAAATCATTCCCTTCACTTCAAACACATCTACCCCATTATTCTCACCACTTTCTGCAGCAGCTCTGGAATCTTCTTCCCTGAGTGTCTTCAGCTGTACTGTCCTGGCTGCCTTGATGTCCTGAACTGATTCAAAGTGTTTTCCTTTCACACGCGTTTGGACTTTGGGGAGGGGCGGCGTCTCACCGTAGCAGATCCGGTGAGTGAGGCGGACGAGGGCGCACTGTTCTTGTCTCAAGCCTGCCTTTCTTTCCACTCAGCAGCTGTGTTCGCCACACCTCAGAAAGACATGTAAAAGGGCTTCTGGGTCTGCTTGGGGGGTGGTAGACAGAGTGGGATAAATGTGTCTGGAGTGAGGAGAGGACCTCGAGCGGATCCATGGTGCTGCATCTTTTCTGTACTCAGTCTGGAATATTGAAGGCGTGGCTTGGTCTTGGGCTCCCCTCTCTGCGGCAGAGCTTCAGTTGCATTCATCACTGATGTGGGACACTGTGGTCACCTGGCAGAAGTCACAGTCACCCGGCCTAGCCTGACTCTTGATGTGGGGGCCCTTAGTTATTAGTAACAGAAATCACAATGTTTTCGCCCTTCTGCTCAGATTTTATTCATCTCGGTGTGGGTGTGCGTGACACGTGTGCAGAAGGACGCACCAGGTTTGGTCACCCAGCGTCATTAAAGCTCCGGGGAGCCCTGCTTTCTTCTAGGGGCGACACCCGGGGTCTGCTGCCTTTGATCTGCACTTGAGAGGCCAGTTACTGAGAGGCCAGGCAGCCGCTGCTGTCATGCTAGTCCTGCAAGCAGCACCCCCAAGGCCTTGGTGGTGTCTTTGAGTTAGTAATTTAAAGCCACACTTTCAAATATGAAAAGACCTTTTCCTTTGAAAGCCTGTCCACAGATGGGTGACAAAGGAGGAATCTGTTGTGGATGTTAGAAGTGTGTTCTGGGCCAAGACTTGCCAACCGGTGAGAGGTGAGCATAACTTTTTCTTCATGCACACACATCCCTGGCACGTTTCCTAGGAGTTGCTGCGGAGCAGGCTGTGGTTGACACTGCTAAAGGAACCTTATAGATCCAGGCTCAGTGTTCACGTTTAGCCAAACTTTGCTCGTGCATTTCCTTGAAGTGTGCATGGTGGGGACAGCTGTGGTCAGCACGGCCTCCTGGGAGACACTGTGACCGAGTGGCCCATGTGACGTGGTGGGAGGTCTGTGTGGCTCAGCTTGGTTGGCACCATGGCCATGCTGGGGCTGTATTCTGAGCTCAGGTCCTGCAGGAGGAATCCAGGAGGGGCTGGAAGGGTGGGGTGGGCAGAGGTGGACAGAGCTGGGTAGCGGTGGTCAGGGCAGTAGCAGCTTAGCCCTGGACCCCCTCCCACTCCAGCTAGCACTGCAGCAGCCATCCATATGGAGGTGGGTCTACACAGATGTGCGTGTAAAACACAAGGAATTTCCTTGTGCGGTGGATTAACCAATAGCCAGCCTGTAACACCCAGATGAACTGAGTCAGAGTGGTGCAGGGTGCGGAAGGCTCCTCGCTGATCACTGCCGAGTGCACAAAAGCAGAACCGGAGGGGAAGGTGGTGCTGTTGGTTCTCCTGGAGAAGCTTGTTGTGCTGGCTTCCTGATATGAACTCGGCTATTCTCACCTTCAGAGAAGCTGGGTCCTCGCTGTCTCTGAGGATGGCTGTGTCCTTACCTGGGGAGCCCTGGTCCTTACCTTGAGCGTCACTTGCTGGCTCCCTTGAAGATCCCTCAGCTGCTGGCCCAGACCCTTCACCCTGCTGGCACAGACTTTCTAGCTTCCACCGCTGACCTTCAGGCCTTCCTGGTGCAGATCCTTGATACAGACTTGCATGAGAGATGGTTGTGGGCTCTAGGCCTCCAGCTGGACTCATGGAGGACATTGCTGTGGGCTCTAGGGCCTCAGCTGGATTCTTTGGGTCTTCAGTGCATGGACCGGTCTCTTATACTCCTCTGCATGTGACTTTTTGGGTGACTATTATAAAATAATCCTATAAATTACGTGTCCCACATTACATTTATTTCCTTGCAAACCCTGACTACCACAACCTGCAGCCATGCACAGCCTCCTATAGATGATGGTTAAACCAGCTCTGCATCACTGTCATTACCTGGTGCTGCTGGGCCCTGCGGCCTGTAATCCCAGCACTCTGGGAGGCTGAGGGGGAGGGTCACACGGAGGAGCTCAGTCTGGGCAATTTAGTGACTTGGCAAGACCTTGTCTCAAAACAAAAGGGGACTAAGAAGTAGCTCAGTGCGAAGGCCCTGCTTCAGCCCTCAGTATTGGAAAACCAAACCAAACTAAACCAAACCAAACCTGGAGGCAGGGGAAGCGCTATGGATATGGTTGGTATGTGACATCATTTAGTAAATACCACAAGAAAAAAATCCCTGTACATGACTAGCACAGGTGCAGCTTTTACTTTCTAAACCTTTGGCCTGTGGTTAAAGTAGCAGGTGGATGTGGACCCCGTGAACGTGGAGGGAACTCTTGGGGACACTGTGTCCCTCCCTCAGGGGGAAGGGCACTCCTGCAATATGACCCATGTTCCACACCCCTGGCCTGGTTCCACTGCCACCAGAGCCCTGGTGGTGAGCACTTTGTTCTTGGAGAAGGTGGCCCCTCTCACCCCCAGGGACACTGAAACAGGTCCAGGGCGAGCCTCTGGGAGGCTGAATTGTGGTCACTGCGGGCATCTGCCTCCTTTGGAGTTTTCAGAAATAGGCCAGTTCCCATCTTTCTGCAAGGCAGAGGGGTAAGAACACTTCCCAGCGGCCCAGGAAGTGCAGGGCGAGCTGGCAGAGTCCCAGGGAGCCTGGTGCTGTGGCCCAGACAGCCCACTTTGTCTCCAGGCTGGGCAGTGAGGGCTCAGACATAGGGAAAATAGCCATTCTCAGGTCGCATCTGGATGATTCAGCAATATGATTTGTGTTTTGATGCCGTGGAATCCAGGAAGTGCTCACACATGGCCCTGCCTCCGTCCACTTGAGCGATTAATGCTGGATTGGCGTGTACGCGTTTCTAGCAGAAAGCGGAGGGAAGTGTGCCAATGCCCCCAGAGTCCAGCTGCTCCCCCAGAGCCCGCCTGCTCCCCTCCCTGGGCCTGCACAACAGGTTTGCACGGATCCTGAGGTGGCAACCACTACATGAGACAGACCCTGCTGTGGGGAGTGACTGACCCTGGAGACCGACCGCATCTGTATAAGACAAGATGGGTGTGCATTTGGTTTCTCTTGGTTAATGTGTCTATTTTTTATTCATCAGCTGCTTTCTATTCTCCAGACTATAACATCCATGTATATTATGTGTTTTTGTTCTTTTCACTACTATATCTTCTGATCCTGTCATGGATGCCTTGTAGATGTTCAACAAATGTTTGTTGAATGAGTAAGTGAAGAAGTAAATGAATGAATGAATCATCCACTAGACGGTTGGTTAAATGAGTTGGCCTGTGAGCCTGGCCTATGGGCAGGACAATCTCTGCTGCTTGTGGCTTCTGTGTTATGACCAGGTCTAAACAGACACATTCATGGGTATGCTTTAACCTAAAAGTCTTTTTGTCTGACAGAGTCTGACCTCTCATCCCCAAGACTATGCTGGGCACCACCCTTGCCGGGAAGGGAACAAGCCCCCTGGGGCCTGATGGCTCGGGGATTCCAGGAAACTAAAATTGGCAGCTGCCACCCTGCTCTTCCGCCTCTTGGAAGCCTTTGCCCCAGCTGAGCCGTCTCTCAGTGGAGCGGGGGCCACTGTCTTTGACACTTTCTCTGTGCTTGGAGGACGGGAGCAGTCAGGAGGGGTCGGGTTCTGCGCTGATGATGCTGGTATCTCAGAGGTTGATGGAAACAGGTCATTTCTTCTCTGGCACAGCCCAAGGGCAGTTGGGCATTGCTCCGAGGGCTTCTCCGGGGTGATCCCAGCCCCTGGTGCTCCCATCTAAGCCTCTGTTCCCTGACATCCTCTGCTTCCAGCCAGCACAGGGGCCAGGGAGAGTCCCCAGCCTTGCCACCTGGGCAGGGAAGTAACACAGCATGGTCCTGGGAGCCCCCTCTGTGGAGGAAACCCCTCCTGCCTTCCCGTGTGTGCAGTAGATATTTGTTTCCCAGTTTAGCTCCTGAAGGCAACTGTCTGAGTTACTTTTCTAGTTACTGAGACAACTAGGAGAGGTTTATTTAGCTCCCAGTTTGCAGAAGTTTCAGTTCATACCTGGCTGGCTCCCAGGCAGGGTGGCACATGGCAGAAGGGCATGGCAGAACAGGTGGGCAGAAGGCAGCAGTGACAAGTGGCAAGAAGTGACCGTCTTTCTGTCCCTTATATCTTATCCAGGCTGCCTACCTTGGGGCGGGCAGCACTCACACCCAGGATGGGGCAGCCTTAATCCTACCCAGAGCCAGGCCGGACCAATCAGTGGACTAATTTAGAAACCAAACCCCGGTGGTCCCCAGCATGGCAGCTCTAGATCCAGCCACCTCTGAAAAGCCTTGCCTATACCCACAGGCAGCTTTGGGGGACATCTGAGCATGAGCCATAAGCAGCGTTAATACTGAGAAGGTGAACAGCAACCAGGAACAGGTGCAGGCTGGACTACAGGCTGGGGTGGGTACGGACAGACCTTGGGCCACTGAGCGAGAAGCAAGTCAGGCACCCATGCTTGAGTCACTGGGAGCGTGGCTGTTAAACCACTTTCCAGGCTGAAAGGAAATGGCCAGAACAGGGGCCCAGCATGGCCACCCGTGGGTCCTAGAGCAAGCGAACTTCCTCAGCGCATCCCTTCTCGGATCCCAGATGGTCCTCAGGGACTTTAAATTGAAATCTTTCCCTGTTACATGTGGGGAAACAGAGGCACAGGGTATAGAACACCCCAACACAGCTGCCCGCAGAGCTGGCTGATGACCAGGTCGCCGGCTGCAGGCACACCCCCTCCCAGCCCCTGCTCCTGGGCTTCTGCTGAGCTCTGCTCGCCGCTGATGCATGAGGGTTCTTGGCGGATGACATCATGGCCCCACGGGCTGGCTCTTCTGAAGGCAGACAATGGCTGGAGAAGGAAGTGCCGGTGGCCAGCCGGATTGCTCCTTTAGCAGGAGCTATAGCCCCTACCTGCAGCCACCGCAGACTCTATCCTCTGTCCCTGTCCTTGCTGGCCTCCCTGCCCTGAGCACAGGCGGGAGCAACCAGAAAGCTTTCAGTAACAGCCTTGGGTGACACCAGGCGAGGCTGCTTCATTCTTTCCAGGTGTCTGCGGCTTCCTGTTCTTTACACATAGTTTTCCAGGAACGTCACAGCTGTTTAGGCCCCAAGCAGAGCCTTTGAAAGGAGAATAACAACCAGAGATTTGGATGAGAGAGGGAGAAAGAAGGGGAGGGAGGGTGAGGAGTGGGGAAGTGGGGAGCACCCGGACAGTGACCCAGGATGGCCTTGCTGCGCCACCAGCTCCCATGGAACAAATTTTCCATGATAGTCACATGGTTATCCATATCAGTGGTTGCTTTCTTGTATTTTGATAATTCAGGAAGAGAGCTGGGAGTTCCCAGCTGCAGTGTGCCAGTCGCTGGGGACACCTAGGCCCCCTCCTTGTGGCTAATTCTCCACAGGGCTGCAGCAGGAGATGCCTTCCCACCCTTGCACACACCTTTGGCCTTAAAGTCTAGTGCATTGAGCTGCTATTTTAGGAAGAAGTCTGGGGCAATCCCATGGGAACTCCCTGGTTCTGTGAGTATCCAAGGTTGACATCCACACCAATGGGTTTCATTTGGAAAGCTTAATTACAAAGTAAACCCATTGTGTTCCTGGTTTTGGAAGCAGCCTCTGATTGTGTCCTGAATGAAATGTCTTAACCTCCCCTCCAATAGCAGACACATGCCCATTGCTGCGTCTGCGTGTATTTATGTCTGCAAGGTTGGGGTAAGGGTGCTGGGCAAACACTGGGAGAAGCAGTGTTATGCTTTAGATCAAGCATGAACCCCAAGATTTTCATGTGCTCAGAGACAGGCTTGTGGAGTGAGTGATTGTGGGTGGCAGAGCCGACTTGCTGTTGCAAGGAAGGTCCTGTAAGAAGAAGCAGGCTGTTGTGGCCCTGACCTGGAAGGGTGCACCTCCCCCTCTCCCTCAGCTTCCTGGCTGCCATGAGGTGAGCAGCCCTCCTCCGCCAGGCCCCTCCAGCAGGTGGTCTCTGTGTTTGAGCCTCCTGACCGGGACTGAAACCTCCAAAGTAAACCTCTCCTTCTTTAAATTGTAGATGTCAGGGATTTTGTCCCAACAATGAGAAAGTGACTAAAAGGCAGAAGGTAGGGTTCCTGGGCCAGGTGACACTAACGGAGGAGCTGACACCACACTGTGCGGGTGTCATAAGAGACAGAGGGCCAGGGCTCCGGGCTTGGTGCACGTGGGATCTTCCCCCTTCCAGGCTGCAGTGTGTCTGGAAGAGCTAAGGAAACACTGTCCCCTGAAGTCCTCAGTAGGAGTGTGGCTGCTGACGTCTTGATTCCAAATTGTTACTTCCAGAATTATGAGCATAAATTAATGCTGTCTCAAGTTGCCCAGTTGAATTTGTGACAGCATGTCTGGGGAGTACACACAGAGGTGACTTACAATACCTGATTTATGGAGCCCTTTTCTAATATTCAAATAGACTTCTCACTAAAAGTCCTCATCTGGGCCCCATTCCTACTGGAGGGTCAAAGTCTAGGTACCATTTTCTTACTGGATAGGGGTAGACTTAGATCCTCTGAGTATGGGGCATATCATGGTTGTTAATTGATTTTTATCGTCATAAAAAAACTGAGATAATCACCTTATAAGAGGATAGGTTTATTTTGGCTTATGGTCTCAGAGGGTCCAGGCCATGGTCAGTTGATCCTGCTGCTTTAGGCTGGTAGGGGCACATCATGGCAGGAGAAAAACTGCCTATGCCATGGCCAGGATGCGGAAGAGAGCAAGAAGGAACCGAGATTCTTTGGGGGCATGAACCCAATCATCTAAAGATCTCCCCTGAGGCCCCACCTCCAATGTGCCACCCCTCCCAATGGTACCACCCTGGGGAGCAAGCCTGCAGCTCGCAAGCCTTTGTGGGACACTTCAGAGCCAAACTGCAGCAGCGGTTCAGGGCTGCTCGAATCCAGGGGAAGATGCCCCGGTAGGTAGGAAGTCTGCATCCCTAGCAACCCTGGCTCTGGCTCTGACTCAGCTACCTGTGTAGGGAGCAGGAATTTGAATTACTGAATTATTGATCCCTCTTCAGGACCTTTACTTCTCTAACTACCCCTCCTCCATTGCATAGGGATTTATGACAATTGGGAATTGCTGATGCCCTGGACATGCCCAGGTCTCACCATGGGGGACATATGTGTTATATATGGGCAGGAGATAATGACCCAGTCGCTGAAGCAGACACTGTGGCTCAAGCCACTCTGTGGGCAGCATGGCAGCAGTGAGGCCACCTTTGCTCACCACTTAGCCAGCAGGCAGGCACTGGGGCCTTCCTTGGGGATACTAGACCATGACCGTTAGCCCCAGTGACCCAAACATTTGGTGGTCTCTGTTACACACAGGCAAATTATTAACTCTAATAAACCCATCTGACATCATAAGCCCCATGGACCGATGTGGGAGGTCTAAGCTGGAAGGGTGTTACTTAGGGACACCAGCAATGTCTGTTGGGTGTGGCATGGTGACGTGAAGCTCCTGATTGTGAACCTGCAGAGGCAGCTCAGCCCTCACAACTGCACAGCTAGCAGAAAGCATCCAGGGGAGGCTATGGGAACTGTCTGTGTCTCCAAAGGCAATGAGTTAACTAGTTTTGACTTTTGATCCCCTGTGTGTTCATGATGCTGGGACAGTAGTACAAGCAGATAGCTTTGTTTAATTTGGTAATATTTGTTATCTGGACTGAAAAACAGCATTCAGAAGAACAAAAACAAAATCTCAAGACCATATGGGCCTCTACAAGGTCTTATTTCCAGAGATTCTTAAACTTGGAATGTTTAGAAAATTAATCAATCACCATTAAATGTGACTATCTTTGCAGGGTAAGGGGACTTTTTAATGTTTAAATGCTGGTGAGAGATGTGTTATATATGGACCACCATGATTTTGGAACAAATATTGTCTTAGTTACTTTTCTCATTGCTGGGGGAAATAAATAGCCAAAGCCCAAATTTAAAGGAGGAAATATTTGTTTAGCTCACTGTTTGTAGGGGTTTCAGTGTATAAACAGCCATCTCCAAGGCAGGGTGGGTGGGTAGAGTTCATGGTGCCTACAAGGCAGCAAAAGCAACAAGAGAGACAAACCTCTTTTTTGTCCCTTATGTTGCATGCAGGGTACCCTCCCTAAGGCAGGTGTGGCACTCACATCCTTAACCCTAGCCAGAACTATGCCAGAACAGTCAGTGGACTAATTTACTAATCGCACACCCTTAATCCAGCATCACGCACTCTAGATTCAGCCACCACTGAAAGAGCCCTGTGGCCCCACGTGGTGTTGGGGGGACATCCAGACGCAAACCATAACAAATCCATGTATCTGCCTTTGGACCTGCATGCTCCTAGGAGAGTTATTTAGTATCTTTGAGCCAAAATTTCCTCATCTGCAAGACAAATAGCTCAGGCTGGACTGGAGGCAATGAATCCCTGATTCATCAAGAGTGGCACAAGCTTATCATTGGATGAGAATCCAGACTGGATCCAGGGTGGGGAGAGCTCTCTGCTGCTTTCCAACTCTGTGATGGACTTCGGTGTCCCAGTGAGCTCTCATGCACCTAGGAATCCTGCACTGGTTCTTTGTCTAACTTTTGAAATTTCTCTAGGAAATCTCCATTGGAGGGACACAGCGGAGACACCCAGCCTCTGGACATTCTGTCTGTCTGATGACACACAACTCTTTCTATGGGACGAGCAGGACATGTCCTTCCAGTGGCCCCCAGATGTTGGAGGATGAGAAGATATAGCACAAGTGGGGAGTGATTTATCAAGCTTCTTGGGTCAATTAACAAGTAGACTCAGTAGAGCCCCATCGGACCCGTCCCTTTCACCATCTGGACATGCCCAGGTCTCACCATGGGGGACACAACCTGTACAATACCCTCTGGTTATGTGGACAGTGGGCTTGGCCCCTCCCAGTTCACACACTTTCCTCAGAGGCCCAGAACAAAGCAAGTGATTGTATGCATGTGCAAATGGACGTTCTGGAGCAGACAGATGGGTGGATGGATGGTGATCTGGCTCCTACAGATCCCAAATTAGCTAATCCCATTCAAATTCCTTCCCAGCCTATGCTGTGCCTCCTTGAGCTTGCTGGAATTGAATTCCAAAGCCAAAAACATATGCTGGCCAGGCTCAGAGAGCAACTGCGATTGCAAACACATGGCTTAGCAATGCCTAAGAAGCTCCGGGGTGACATTTGGTGTTGTTGATGAGAGGGGCTAAACCCAGGAAGCCTCATTGCAATCCCTTGCCCTTGCATACAGCGCATATTAAAAAGGTTTGTTGTTTAAACAAAGCACTGAGTAAGAAACCAAACAAAAAGCCTGATGAAAATGCATGATAATCCTGAAGATGGAAACTGAGATTTGGGTTTGATTTTTATGGCAGATGTCAGTGGAAAATGCCACAAGTAGCAAGATGCTCCAGGGTTGGGATTTCTTTACAGCTGTGAGTGCAGATTCTGAAACCAAAGGACCAAGACCAGAGACCACATAGCATAGGGCAGAGACACCTTCAGCGGACAAGGCAAGGCCTGCTTTTTCATGCAGAAAAAAATGCCAGCCCCTCCTCAAGGACACCAAAGGGTACTGGCTAGGGCCAAACCCAAGCTTGTCCAGAAAACAGGACAGGCAGTGTTGGGGGAGTTGGTGAGAGACAGCCCTCTGTGTGCCACCTCCTGGCTCTGGATTGGGAACATGCTGTTCTAGGACAGAGCCTGATTCCTTAGCTTTGCCAGGTGCTCTTCGAAGACAGGATAAACCTTAGCAGCACAGGTCAGCATCGCATGGCTGATATCGGGACAGAGCAGGCAGCCCTGCCCCTGAGAGGACATGAAAAGATGTGTACAGAAGTCCCTGATGGGGCTGCTGGCCAGCAGGTGACCTCCGGGCTGCACATTTTAAATGCTGGCATCTGTCATGATGACAGCTTCTGCTCCCACAAGCACTGTGGGTCAGCAGACAGTGCCCTGCCTCAGCCCTGGCTCTTCCTTGCAGGGAACTTCTTGCAGGATGCTGCTGGCCATTCTTCCCTGACCTGGGTCTCTGTGTGCCCACTCCACTTGGCAGATTTCCTAATGTGAGAGGAATTCTTTGGGTTGCTCCGCACTCTCCTCTTTCTTCACTCCTATGAATGGAGGGTTTGCACGTATTCATCGACACTTTCCAAAGGCCCCCAAATGTTTGACATAGCAGGGGTGTGTCTGGAGGAGGCAGGGTGGATAAAGAAACATGTGCTTGACATGGACCAAAACACACCATTGTGGTCCCTTCCCCCAGCTTCCTCTTCATCTGAGGGTATCTGTGCCCATCTCCAGGGCAGGGCTGTGTTGGGAGGAGGCAGAGGGTGGGTCATGCGTGTGGCTTGTGTTCCAGCCCCCAGCCTGGTCTCTGGGTCACATGGTGCCACCACTCCAAATGGCTTTGGGTGGCTCTGAGATATACCACCCACTCTGTGCCTTGGTGTCTTCATAAACCCGTGGTCTTGCTGGGAAGTACTCCTTCACTCATTCACCCACCAAATACAAACAAAGGGAAGATGCAGTGACCACTCCCCAAGTGATCTGGGTCGGGAACTGAAACAGCCGCGTGTACATCCACATTCCTCCCAGCATCGTACACAACAGCTAACAGCAGGAGCAGCCCTGGGCCCCCTGTGGCAGGCACCCAGCATAGGACCTTACTTGATCGTCAAGAGGAGCAGAAATCCAGTGCATGCCACAATGTGGGTGAACCCTGGAGGAGCTCACCGAGAGAGGACCAGGGCTGTGCGATCCTTGGTGTGATGCATCTCAAAGAGGTCGACCCACAGGGCTGGAGAGTAGACCAGAGATTGTGGGGGGCTGAAGGGGGAAGCAGTGGAAGGCACTGCTTGGTGGCTACACAGCAATGTACTTAGGATGAGGAGACAGCAGTGATGGTCACCCAGCCCCGGGGTGTAATGAGTATAATGTGTGAACTGCACAGTGAAACGCTTACAATGGTGCGCTGGAGGCTGTACTCATTTCAGCACAACAGGAAATGCAGGTGCAGAGGGATCTTTTGCTGTGATAGTTCTCGATGCGCTTGCAGTCCTGCGCCCCTGAGGTCCAGCTCTGAAGGACAGCTGAGGGAGGTTGGGGCTGGGTCTCGGGGAGCCAGTGAGGGGCCTGGCAATGCAGAACCAGAGAGAGCATTTAACTCAGGAATGTGGGAGCCAGGGCAGTGCTGGTTAGGTCTCCGTGCTGCAGAAGTCCTGGGGTCTGTCACTTGGGCTAGAGGGGGCAGAGAGGGGGTTGCTTTCTGGAGCAGGCTGTGTGCAATTAGTGGGGGAAGGAGAAGGGACTGGGTTGGAAAAGTGGGCTCGAGTCAGGCTGGGTCCCTGGGCAATTACCGCCTGCAGGTGCGGGGACATCAATGAGAACCCTCCTCCCACGGGGAAGACATGCTTCTTCCTCCTCTTCCTCCTCATCCCCCTCTTTATTTTTCCTTCAAAGACATAAAAAACAAAGACAAGAAAACACTCCTCCCCATTTCCTTCAAAGCACTGTAGCATCTTTAGATCTGGGTTTTGAAAGTTAAAGCTGATCATAATTTCCGACGGACATAGTGTGTATTTGAAATTCTTTTCCACATCAAATTAAGTCTGTCTTGGACTGATTTCCTGGCAGTGTTTTTCATTAGAATAATAGTCCTCAGATGAGAGATCACAGAGACAGATACCGCAGGAGGGAAACAGAGGAGCAGCAGGCCTGTCCCCCAGAGAGGGGACAGTGTCTGATGGCTTTGGAGCCTCTGGACAGAAAATGTCCCTTCTCTGGGCTTGTCCCCAGGGAAGAGGCACTAGATCTCCTGGGCCATCAGTGACCTCACTCACAAACCATTTTATGTTTTAATTGAACTATAAAAAGGAAAGAAATTAGGCTCCTGGAACCCACCAGCTGGCCATGCCCCCTCTGGGCTGCCGGGAACACAGTGATTAAAGAGAGCCTTTGAAAGACAGTGGAGCTCAGTGGAGGCGACCCCAGGACTGTGACAAAACTGCTAGGTGTTAAATGGTTTTTCCTGGCGTCTGTCCGCCTGCCCCTGTGTGACGCATATGTGCCCTGCCGTACCTGTGCAGGATTCCGGAGTGATGGAGGAAATCCTGAAATTCCTTCCTCTCCCTCCTCTGTGATACATGACTTGTTTACTGCAGGCTTTTAACAGCCTTGAGAGGGCCTTTAATCCTCAGCCAGGGTTTTAAAATATAATACATCAATAACAGGTAATTATTCACTTTGAACTCTCTGTTCCTCGCCCGGTACCCTGGGGGATGAGGGCTTGGCAAATTTAAGCGCTGAGGCAGATTCTCCCTATCAGAGTGTCAGGCGCCTAAGGTGTGCATTAAGGAGCTCATCTGCGAATTTTAATTTGGCTGCCATCTCCCTTTCTGCTTTTCTAACTCTTGATGCAAACTGTGCATCACCAGGCTGAGGGCTGGCTGTTCTTCAGGTGGGCACGACCCAGGGCCCTGGGCATCTGCCCCATGCAGCAGCCCTATGGCCTTAAAGTTACACGCAATCGAGCTGGAGGCTCTCGGCCTGATGCCTTGTTCCTGTTTGCGCTACATCCAGGAAAATCGGTCCAATCCAGAATTTCCCTTGCCCGACCTTTGATCTTCAAGACCTGAATATCAGAGCCCTGCCACGGACCTCTCATGGTGTCTGGGAGACACAGGGGTTGGTGGTCCCGGGGTCTGGGTGTCCCGATGGACAGCCTGGCCTTGGGGTCCTGTAGCTTCAGACCCAGACTGTTCAGAAGACAGCTTTGTCCCCAAGGAGTCCTGGCATGTCCCTGGGCTGTGTGTGGCTGTGGCTTTATCTCCTCCATGTGTTTTGGAGCTGGAGCAGCCAAAGACCTCTAACTGCGATGCTGAATCCTTGCTCAAAGAGCCCTGCCCCGATGATGTCCTTCTTGCCTGCCATGGAACCTGTGTGTGTAAAGGGTCTTTGAGGACCTCGCTGAAGGGACTGAGTGAAAGGCCGCTGGTGAGTGTGCAGAGCCCATAGTGACCGTAGTGACCGGCTGTCAGGCTCCTGCCTCAGCCTCGCCTTAGGCTATAGCTTCAGGGCTTCCCTGGGTGCTCATGCTGGGGGAAGGACGTCACCTGACCTCACTGGGGAGAGAGGGTGCTACTCTGTGCTCGACATCCCCCTGGATGGTTCAGTCCCTGATGCTGCTTAGCTGACTCCCCTAATTGCTAATGAGACATGTTCACTTCCGGTGTAGATGAACCGAGATGCTGCAGGAACACGCAGAGCCTCCTGGGGAACAGTGATTAATGACGCTGAAATGTCCGCGCTCCCGTTTGATTTCATCCTTGACCTCGCTGGCGACCTTTGGTCCCTGCCTGGCCTTTCAGTGTCTGTTTCCCATGATTAGGACGGTTCTACAATATCAAAGGGGCTTTTCCAAGCTGCCGGGAACTCCCGCCACAAGCCATGCATTTATCCCGAGGAGCCCTGTGAATTCTGACTCTGCAGGAAGCCAAAGTGTCTTTATTTTAATCAACAGTGCTACACAAATTGGTGTTTGCGGGCTGGGGATGTCGCTGAGTTGTGGGTGCTTGCTTGGCTGACACAAGGCCCTGGGTCCCATCCCAAGCGCTGCAAAAGTCAAAGGCAAAGTCAGCATTTGCAGATCATGAAGATCCATGGACTCGGGGCTGCGTTTGTCTTTTCTCCGAGTGGCTCTGTTGACACGAGGCAGTGCCCTTATGCTCCAGGTGCAGAAACAGTTGCCAAGAGAACAGTGACCCCGAGCCTCGCCAGGTGTGGGCTGAGCTCCCTCACAGCAGCAGAGTATGAGCTGCAACTGGCCGAGCAGCTCTCCTGACTTCTGTCCCCTCTGTGCTTCCGTCCCTCACTCCTGCTGCAGCCTGATTACAGGTTGGCGTCCGGCCTCCTCACTGGCCTGGGTGGGAGCTGGGAGTGCCGGCTCGCCGATTGCTTTCATTACAGGCCCGTGTGCATTTCCTCCGGTTAATCTTCTGCGGCTTTGCAGAGGCTTGGGAAACTGGGATCTTGATATCTTACAGGATTCCAACCTCTCTTGTTCCCAGCCAGAAAGCTGCGGCCGCCCACGTGGGAGCCTCTGGCGTGACTCCTGCACATGGGTCCAGGGCAGCTGTACATGCCCATTGATGGTCAGCTGTCTGCATCACGGTGAATTCTCTGTCATGTGCTTGAGTAACAGGACTGTGGGGCAGCAAATCACATGGGCAGTTCAACACGCTTTTAATCATGAAAGCCACTTAGCTCAAATGAATCTAATTTATTAATAGCAACAGAAAACAGCAGGAGTTTTCCAATAAAGATTAAATGAATGGGATTACTGGTTGCATTAGAAATGAAGATTTTAATGAATCTGACTGGAACTACGTAGGCATAAGTGTTTCGAAAGAGAACAGTTTGCGTGCATTAAAAAGAATTCTACATAATGCACAAGAAAAGGAGAATCAGTGCCAGCTTTGCTTGCTCAAAGAGATTTAAGCAAAAGGCAGATGAGCCCCGAGTGTAGCCTGAGCTTCCGAATGTCCTGCGGTTTCCAGGGCCGGCTCAGGGGAGAGGTGTTTGGTCTGGGTCCAGCTGTGTTCAATTCTAGGTCCTTCCTTTCCTGAGAGACACTTCAGCCCCTGGGAATAAGAGCCTGACAAGGTCCCAAGTCACCCAAAAGGGAAGGGGCTGGCACGTCTCCTCTGGGGAAGGTGGCAGGTGGGAGACCTTGGCTTTTTCTCCTCTGTGAAGGAGAAGGAGGAGGAGGAGAAGGAGGAGG